>JAADWV010000204.1:0-53345 GCA_023336295.1 Pythium folliculosum
CCAAGCGGTGCCGCCCCCCCCCCCAATCGCACTGCCACCCGGCGTGCTCCCGAGAAGCTTCGCGTTTCCCGAACCCGTGGGTGGTGACCGCTATCTTCAACGCCTGCGTACCGGCGGCACAGCGACCGTGGACGGCCAGCGATTCGGTTGGAGATCGGCAGTTACCTACTCAACCCACCCCCAGAAGGAGTTTACCCGAACGTGGTCGCTGCTCGGCTCCGCAGCGACGAAGCCACGCTCAAACACCTCCCCCGACAGGTTCCGCACCGCGTCCCATGCGGCAGAGGCCAACAGTGCCCAGCGCTCCTGTCTCCACTCAGGTTGCGCGTTGCTCGTCAAAGAGATGACACGCGCGCCTCCCATCTTAGTACTAGTCAGGTATTTCGTACCTGGCGCCTTGGCCTTCGGCCGGCTATAGAGCTCTAACAGAGAGATTCAATAGTACTCATTTCCAAACCAAAGCCTCCGCATTTCCCGGATCCTGAAGTCGAGATCGATCTTTTCGCTGCGTTGACCTTCGCAGGTGACTGCTAACCAGCACATGATCAGCGATGTGCAGTGTGCTCACTGACCGCGTGTGGCCATCATGGTGGATGGCTCTCAGCCAAACCGTCATTCTTTCAGCTTCAACGTTCTGCATCAGTATCTGAATCTAATCTAGAGTTAGTTCCCCATGGTTACATTGAAGTTGTGGCATCCATTCTCTCTCGTCTCCATTCCCATCACGCCTCCCGAGAATGCCGTGCGCTGTTCTCTTTCCGCAGCCGCCTACGCCGCTTCCCAGGCCTCCAGCCAAGCGACCCGTACCTCAGCTGTCTCGATAAGCGCTACTGCAGAATAGACCCAAGAATCGCAGGCGTCTTATGACGACGGCACACGTCAGTATGCAGGACCGCTCCTCACCTCACTCGTCGGCGCCACCGGCGGCCGTCTCCTCGACGCCTCGCGCTCAAGCGCCGTCCGCCACGGCGGCGGCCGGCAGCGCCTCGCCGACGATGCGCGCAGAAGCGACCGCCACAGCTGCGACCGCCACGGCTGCGACCGACGATGGGGTTGCTCGCGCCGACGCGGCCGTCGCGCGCATCAACCGCGCGCTCCACCAGCTCGTCGACGCCGATCAAGTCCCCAACGCCGACCACGTCCCCAAGGGCCACGCGGTCCACGTGTGCCGAGTCACGGAAGACGAGTGGACCGCGTACGTGGAGAGCGAGGACCAGGCGTACCGGTCGCGGTTCCTCCACTGGGACGAGACCAGCAAGGAGATCTCCATCGACGAGTTCCCTGGAACGGCGCACGAGTCGTTTGTGGCGGCCTTGGGGCTAGCTATGCTCTACTGGCAGGACGCTCAGCGCTCGCTCAAACCGACTGGTGCGATGTACGACTCTGTCGGATCCAAACAAGAGCCCGACCTCAGCTACAGACCGGTCCGCCGCCACGTAGAGCCGCACGGTGTCGTACTGCCCAGAGGCGAGTGGGATGACTTCAAAACCCTCCGAGCCGAGATCGGCGTGATTCAACCGTGGCAGCAACTCGAGCGCAAGGCACTCGACGTGTGAGGAATACGCCCCGGCATCGCCTACGTGCTCTGTGCGAGCGTTGCGGTTGATTTGAGTGTGGGCGACTACAAGTTGTACGACTTTACGGGTGAGACGTCTGTGTATCCAGCCAACCCGATGCCGATTGTGTCGCCCGAGACGGTCGTCCACATGAACTCGCGTCGCTTGATGGGACTTCCCGACGACGCCCCGCTGCCACCGCATTTCCCGGATCCTGAGATCGAGGTCGATCTTTTCGAGACGGTGCTCGACGCGCGTTTTGATTGAGAAACAGAACAACGCCACGCCCTGGCGCTCGTGTTCGCTAATGTGTAATGGGCTGAGCGACTTGTCTGGTTTGATTTGTCCACCACCGAGTGTTCAATTAAAGGGCTGGCAAAGGACCTGACTTCGGACGTGGCCGCATCCCGCTCACATTGACATCAACCCCCCATGATGTGTACCTCTCCATCGTTCAACGACTGTATTTGTGTTAGAGCCACACCCGAGTACGAGCTGGTGGCCCGCTACTGTAGCTAGCTCACTTGCGGTTGCGGATGTGCCGCAGCACGATAAATAGGATACACGCCCAGGCCGCGCCCACGAACGAGATGCACACGTACGCGGTCTCGGCCGAGATGCGCGCGTCCGGGTCGGCGGCGTCACCCACTGCCCCCTCGTTGTGTCCCGAGTCACTCGGCGTCCACGGTCGTGGCGTCGCCGAGGACGGCGTGGACCCCACGGGCGGCGAGCCCGCACTGGATCCAGACGAAGATCCGGCCTTGGCGGACTCTTGCGTCGAACTGGCCATCAACGCCTTGAGGTGCTGCTGCACGAACGGCCCGAGCACGCCGCGGTTCGCGACGGCGTCGCTGTAGCCGGCCAGCGCCGCGTCGGCCTCCACCTCGGGCGCGTCCTCGCCGATCAGGTTCGTGTGGATGCCGATGATGTACGTCTCCATGCTAGTGTACCGCACGAGCAGCACCGAGCCGGGCGAGCCGATCGCCGACGTGTCGCAGTCGTGGTGGAGCATGTACTGCGGCCCGCTGAACGTCCCCGGGAAGTAGCACGTACACTTGGCGAACTTGAGCGCTGGCTTGGGGCTCGCGGCCGTCGTGCGCGTCACGTCGTCGTCATAGCCCACGAGCTGCACGGGCGTCTTGCCCTGGCTCTGGTTCAGGTCCTCGGCCGTGGGCAGCAGCAGCTTGCCTAGCGTGTCGCCCAGCGGCGCGTCGAGCTCGAGCAGCACGTACGTGTCCTGCGTCCACTCGGTCCAGTACTCGGACTGGCGGTGGACCTTGACCACGTGCGCGGACGTGGCTGCCGCGCCGCCGCCGACCAGCAGCTCGGGTTGCGCGAGCGACGACGCGCGCCACGTGCCGTCCCGCGAGAGCACGCAGTCCGCGGCCGTGAGCGCGTACTTGGAGCCGACCAACGACGCCGTGCAGTTGCGGTCGGCGCTCCACTTGAGCAGCCCGACGGCGCTGTACGGGTACAGCGACGCGTCGCTCACGACGCGGCGATCGTCGGCGCCAAACACCGTGAGCCGGCGATGCGCATCGAGCGGGCCGTCTTGTCGCCGCAGCAGCAGTCGCGAGGCAAAACCATTGGCGTGGCCCTTGGAGGTGAGCAGCGCCACCGCGAATGTCGTCAGCATGGCCGTTGCGATCGCCAGCGCCGCAAGCGTCGCGCCGCGCTGGTGCCGCGCGGGCGTGCCGCTAGGTGCATGACGTTTCATGACGCGCGATCCTGTCGTTGTGGCGGCTGGTAGTCTCGACGCCGCGTCCATTGTTCCATGACGCGGAAGTGGCGCTGGTCGCGATAGCGGTGCGTACGGCTGCTCCTGCGTCAGCGCCTGCGATGGCTGCATTTTTTGCGTCTGTAGAATGCCGGGCGAAACGACCGAGTCGTCCGTCGTCGTCGGTCCCGGAAAAGCCCGTCTGACCCTCGCGAGAGCGGAGGAAGAGGCACACTCACACCTGCCCACGCCACACACACGACACGCACGGCGCACGCCACCTCCGCGCAGCTTCGCAGGACAAGAAACGAGATCGCGCGCGTGGGGTGGTGCCAGTGACTGACGGGAACGTCCCTGAACGCCGCCTTTGCCGGGATCAGAGACTGATTGGGTGGGTGTGGGCGGCTGTCGCTCGTTCGTTCGGTTCAGTCGCATTTTAGCCATTCGCAGATCGCCCTTCCCCCTCCTCACTTCTTCCCATGCCCCTCCTCCATACGGTACAATGTGTATGTGTGAACATTGCTCCTCATGCGATCCGCCAGCGCGAAGGAGGCGGCATAGCAACGATCCCGCAACGTGCGACTGGATTGTTCGAAATTTCGGCAGAAGCTTCCCAGAAAGCGGATACGCGTATGTGATTGGTTGAGAAGGTTTGGAGCTATTCGTATGGACCAATCAGAATCGTGTCTGATTGCCGGCCTGTCTAGTTTCAGTGCGGCGAGCTGGAAAAGCGAGGTTCCCAGCGGAATGGAAGGAACGTCGGCATGGACTGAGGACGGAGGTCCGGCAGGTGACGACCGTTGCCTGTTTGCGTCAATCCAGTGCGCCTGTGGACGCTGCGCCGTATCATTGACGGTGTTGTGATTAGGACTCTCGTAGCCTCCACAAAGAAGAAGCGCGGCGGGATGCGAGGCGCAGCTCCACTTAGCCGATGGATCCGCCAACTGAGCCCAGGTCGTGGGTGGTTTGATACAGGCCTGCCGTAGTTGCCCGGGTTTCGGCGTCTTGTCTGCTTCGGCAATCCGGTGAATGAGCAAAGAGGAACATGCCATTGGATTCAGAGTATGGATGGATGTTGCAGAAACCTTCAACAACGACGACAGAACACAACCGAAGCGACTTTGAGCCAAAAGCGATATGTCCAGCATCGTGGCGCTCCGCTTGAGGCTCAGGACCCCAAAGCATATTATCTGTGTCGTGTCAGTAGTGTATCCAAGACTCTGCTTCAAACGTGATGAATCCAGGCAACGTTTCTGGAAGATGGGTCGGAATAAAAAAGGCCTCTCGGGCTTCGCTTCCAGCCTTAGAGGGCGGACCAAAGCCGGATTCGTCAGCGAAGCCTCTACGAGAACGTAGGTGTTGAGCGGAGCTTCGTTGAACTTGGCGCTCCTACAGATGACGAGCCCTTGTCAGAAGATATCGTACCAACGTTTGTGGGGAAATTGGATTGATGGCATTGACAACTGGATCGGATTACTAAAGAATATGAGACCCCATGGACCAAGTAGCATGCAAAGGCGGAGAGAACAAGAGGGAGGAATGGACTAGACACAATGGGGACAAATGGCACAACATCATGCATGCTCACACGCACAGAAACACACGCGCGATCAACAAAGAAACCGAATCCACAGACAGCGACAGTGTGAACGCGATGAAATTCCACTCAGCCACAGAATGCGCGCCGGACTCAACACGAAAAACACACAAATGTCGTAGATGCCTTTGCACCAGAGTCGGGAACGAACTTCTCCCGCGGTACCCTGCGTATCCACCCCGGCGAGCTCGCAAAACACAAAGCTCGCGCGGCGCATCCCTTGCCATGACGACAAACGACGCGGTTGCTCTGCGTTCCGCCTTACAATGAGAAGGTAGTGCCGTGAAGCTCCCCATCAAGATTCCGCGGAACGCGCAGCCCGAGACGCGCGCACGCCTCGCAGTGGTAAACACACACACGACGAGCGGTCATTCGCCAAAAGAACCGCCCGGTGGCCCCACCGAGCGACAAGCCCACCGCAACGAACACACCGGCCGCCAGTAGAATCGATTCACCTTCGGATCAAAGCGCCGTGAAGCAACCACGCGCAAACACACACAGCCAGTCGCACCCTCCGTCACTGTAAAGTCCTCCTTCCTCTCTGCGTCCTCTATCCGCCCCTGCAAGCGTTCATCGGCGGTCCGATCGGCCGGAAATTGATCGCCTTTGTTCCTGTTCTCGTCACTTCCAGTTGTGAGGAAGGGAAAGGGGGGAGGAATGCAGCACTTCGTAGAACTCATTATTTGATGGTGTATTTGTTTATGGGAAACGTAGAATATCCACCAATCAGGTATGTTCATATTCGCCAAGAGCGCCAAATGGGCAAAAACGAAAATGACTGGAACGCCGTTCTTCGTGACGGCCGCGACGGCGGCGGCGGCGGCGACGACGTCGCAAGACGCACCGGCGGATAAGAAGACGACCGGCGTGAAGCGCCGCGCGCCTGCGTCAGAACAGGAGCCGGCGGCGCCGAAGCTCGAGGGCGTGGAGCTGCTGCGCAGCCAATTGGCGCTACTCGAGGCCACCAAGAAGAACCAGTTCGTCCCGCTCGGCGTACGTTCCTTGCTGTATCAAGGGCAGAGTTGCACGGTATTTCGTACTCACGTGTCAATGGTTCTGCTGGCAAGGCGTGCAGGACATCCGCGATGTCGTGATGGACCACGTGCTCGAGACAACGGAGACCGACTTAAGGCGCACTGTTTTGCTCGTGTGCGAGGACGTGCCCGACTTCCGCGCGGCCTCGGACGATAATTCGTCGTCGGACGCGCTGCCCGGCTTCCTCGAGGGCCTGGACGGCGGGTTCCGCCTGCACAGTAAAATCGGTGAGGGCGACAGCATCCCGCGGAGCGACTCGACCTTCCTGCGCATGCCCGTGTCCAAGCGCGAGATCGAGAACGAGAAGAAAGCTGCCAAGAAGGCCGTCAAGAAGCAGATCAAGAAGTTCAAAAAGGCCCATGGCGGTACGTCCTCTCCTTGCAAGGGAGGGGGGGTTGCTATCTGGGGTGTTCTAACGCATCGGTGTGTTTTTACGATAGATGCAAGCGCGCTCACGGCCGACTTTTACGTGCTCTCGGATGAGGACCTCCGGCGCCACCTCGGCTCGATCCCATTCGACAATGACTACGCCGCGCAGGGCTACGTGGCCACAGCGCCGCTGCCCGAGGGCGAGACGCGCGCGCCGGAGAAGCTGCTCCTCGCGCTCGACTGCGAGATGTGCAAGACCACCAAGGGTGTCGAGCTCACGCGCGTGACGCTCGTGGACGCGCAGGAGAATGTTCTACTGGACGAGTACGTGCGCCCGAAGAACCCGATCGTGGACTACTGCACGCAGTACTCGGGCATTACGCAGGACATCATGGAGGCGTGCACGAACCGCCTCGACGACATCCAGCAGCGCTTCCTCGCGCTCGTGCCGGCCGAGGCGATCCTCGTAGGCCACTCGATCGAGAACGACCTCCAGGCGCTGTGCGTCGTCCACCGCCGCATCATCGACACGACCGTGCTGTACCCGCACCCGCGCGGACCGCCGTTCCGCTCGGCGCTGCGGTTTCTCGCAAGCACATTTCTCCACCGCGCGATTCAAACGGGCTCGGACGGCCACTGCAGCGTCGAGGACGCGGTCGCGACGCTGCAGCTCGTGCAGCTCAAGGTCAAGCGCGGGCCGACGTTCCCGAACGTCGAGCAAGAGTACACGCAGAAGAAAGTCATCCTCGAGCTCTCGCGCGCGAAAAAGTCGGTGCTGCTCGTGGACTCGCAGCGCGCGTGCCGCGCGCTCGCGGCGGGCGCGGCGTGCACGCTCGTGGGCGAGACGCCCGCCGAGGTCGTCCATCACGTCGTGCACCAGCTCACCACGGGCTTCCCGCCGCACTTTACGTGGGCGCGCGTGCGTGGCGCCTCGCGCGCCGAGCTCAGCAAACACGTCGCGCACATCCGCGCGCACGCGCCGCCCGCCACGCTGCTGCTCGTGGTCGCGCTCGGCACGACGGACGCGCTGCGCGAGCTCCACAAGGCGCGCACGACACGCAGCGACCCGCGCAGCTCGCTCATGTGGGACAAGACGCAGCAGCTCCAGCTCGACGTGCTCGCGAGCCGCACGCAAGAAGGGATCGTGCACGCGCTGCTGCTGCCGTGACCTTAGCGCACGCGCCGCTTGGCGTGGCGTGGTAACGAGAGCGTACGCGCCACCGCGACTGTCTCTCTTTGGCAATGTTAAGATCGCCCCGTTTTAGATAGTCCTGACGCCATTTTGTCCAGGCAGGATCCCATTTGGGAGCACTGGCGTCACTGTGATTGGTGGAAACTGCCTGCGACTCTTCATGATTGGCCGGATATGGCGCGACGTGTCACGCCGCTGGAATCTTCCAGCGCGCATGATAGGGCGATTTTCTTTCCATTTCTCCTCCAAGGGGCCATCTCTCTCTCTCTCTCTCCTCTCTGGACTCTTGGACTCTCTTGCTCCCCTCCGCCTTCTCCGCCGAAGGTCGACACTCCTCGTGCTCCGCTCCGCTCCCCCCATTCGCCAGCAGCATAGAGGACGACCACAGCGGCTCTGGACGCGATAGCTGCACCGGATCGGAACCCAGAAGCGCGCGGCGGACAAGACACGCATTTGCGCAGTTCCGATCTCTCACGCTCGCGAGCACGACGGCGCCGGACTGACTGCGCCGCGTAAGACGAGCCAGGCGTGGCACTTTCGAAGCGCTGGACGGCCGCACAAACTCCTCTTCGCCATTCGTGCCATTCGTGCGCGCACGCACGCCACTCACAAGTCAGCTATACCGCGCGGACACAGAGCGCAAGCGAGCGAGACTCGGGCGAGTTTGACGCGCGGACGGACGCACACCCGAAGGGCAATCAGGCGAGAGAGTGGGGCATCGGACACCGCACGCACGCACGCGCGTACTGACACGCATCCAGAAACAAGCCCGCGATTGTGACGACTAGCCCAGCAAGTACTGAGTAGCGCGGCGCGATGGACCCGAGCAAGGACGAGGAGAAGAAGAAAGAGGCTGCTGGCGGCGGTAGGGACGAGGACGGCGAAGGGAACCAGCTGGACGACGAGAGCAAGGAGGAGCTGGCCAAGAAGGGCGCGGTCGGGCGGCGCTTCGCCGTGGTGGACATCCCCAAGGAGGCCATCGAGGGCGCGGCGGCCGAGGCCAAATAGGCCGAGTGCAGTGCCCCCGCGTGTGGATAGCCGATAGATAGCAGCTCCGCTGGCCCTCGCTCCGCTCCGCTCGCGTGCTCCGCTTTGACGACCACCGAAGACTCGACCAGAAGGACGTGAGAGGAGACCGACTACAGTACCCAAGGCGGAGCGATGGCGGAGGAGAGGAGAGATCGATGGGGGCGGAGCTCCTCCTCTCGGTTCTTGTTCTGCTCCACCATTGCGGTGTTCAGACTTCTTGACCCAGGGTTGTCTGGGTTGAAGTTGGTGGGCGAGCCAACAGCAGAGGGGAGAACGGAGTGGAGCGGAGAGGAGCGGAGCGGAGGGCACAGCGAAGGTCTTTGTTCTAGTAATGTGTCGCGTACGGTACAGCAAACTGGCAGTGAAACCAGTGTCGTAGGTCCCAAACCAAAACACCTAATTTAGATTGCATTCCCAATACCCTCTCAAAGCCGTATCCATGCTACACAAGCAGTGAGCCAACGTAACTTCATCAACTAATATTTGGTCATATACGATCACAACGTCGTGTATGGTAATCATCGCATCTCGCCAAAGTTGAATATCCGACAGCTCTTAAATGCGCAATTGGGCCCAGATCCTCACCCTGCCGTCTCATCTATGGCGTGCGGTGGGCTTTCGTCCACAGAGCCCCAGCAGGTTGGTCACCATCACAACGCAATTCGCATCGCATTGGACAGGTCTCCTCCAGTATGTGGCGACTCGCAGCGCGCGCGTCCTCCGCCTCCGCCTCCCCGGCCGTCCGCGCGGCCGCGCTGAGCCAGCGCCGCGCCGTGGCCTCGCTGCCCTCGTGGGCGAGCGTGGACCCCGTGGCGCTCAGCGGCGCGGCGCCCGGCCAGGGCCTTAACCTCGTGAACGGCGAGTGGCGCAAGACCGCCAAGAGCGAGCCGATTTTGGACCCGATGAACGGCGAGGTCTTCCTCCACATGCCGCTCACGCAGAAGGACGAGCTCGCGCCGTTCGTCGAGAGCATGGCGTCGTGCCCCAAGCACGGCCTCCACAACCCGTTCAAGAACGTCGACCGGTATGGAACCCTGTTTCCCTCGGCCCTGTTGCCCGTGTTTCTGTCTCACTAATCGTGTCCTTTTTTCGTGTCCAATAGCTACGTGATGTACGGCGAGGTCTCGAACAAGGCCGGCGCGGCGCTGCAGGACCCGGCCGTGGCCGACTACTTCGCCAAGCTCATCCAGCGCGTGTCGCCCAAGAGCTACGCGCAGGCCGCGACCGAGGTGCGCGTCACGCAGCGCTTCCTGGACAACTTTTCCGGCGACCAGGTGCGCTTCCTCGCGCGCTCGTTCGGCGTGCCGGGCGACCACCAGGGCCAGACGAGCCACGGCTACCGCTGGCCGTACGGCCCCGTGGCGCTCATCACGCCGTTCAACTTCCCGTTCGAGATCCCCGTGCTCCAGCTCTTTGGCGCGCTCTTCATGGGCAACAAGGTGCTCATGAAGGTCGACTCCAAGGTCAGCATCGTCATGCAGGAGGCCATGCGCCTCTTCCACGAGTGCGGCCTCCCGAAGACCGACGTGGACTTTATCCACAGCGACGGCCCGGTCATGAACGACCTGCTGCTCCAGGTCAAGCCGCGCAACACGCTCTTCACGGGCTCGCAGGCCGTGGCCGACAAGCTCGCGAACGACCTCAACGGCCGCATCAAGCTCGAGGACGCTGGCTTCGACTGGAAGGTGCTCGGCCCGGACGTCAGTAACTTTGACTACGTCGCGTGGACGTGCGACCAGGACGCGTACGCATGCTCAGGCCAGAAGTGCTCGGCGCAGTCGATCCTGTTCATGCACAAGAACTGGGCCAAGGCCGGCCTCGAGCCCAAGCTCAAGGAGCTCGCGCAGCGCCGCAAGCTCGACGACCTCACGGTCGGCCCCGTGCTCACGGTCACGACCGAGCGCATGCTCAACCACGCCAAGGCGCTGCTCGAGATCCCCGGCGCGCGCGTCGCGTTCGGCGCCAAGGAGCTCGGTACGTCCATACGTCCAATAGTCGCTGGTTTCGCTTATGGGTTGCGGACCCACGGTCTCACTTATTGTTGTGTGCTTTTTGACAGAGAACCACACGATCCCGAAGAAGTACGGTGCGATTGAGCCGACCGCGATCTTCGTGCCGCTTAAGGAGCTCGTCAAGCCGGGCAACTTCGAGCTCGCGACGACCGAGATCTTCGGCCCGTTCCAGGTGCTCACCGAGTACGACGACAACGAGCTGCCGTCGGTGCTCGACGCGCTCGAGCGCATGAACGCGCACCTGACGGCCGCCGTGGTCTCGAACGACATCCACTTTACGCAGCACGTGCTCGCGCACACGGTGAACGGCACGACCTACAGCGGCATCCGCGCCCGCACGACCGGCGCGCCGCAGAACCACTGGTTCGGCCCGGCCGGCGACCCGAACGCTGGCGGCATCGGCACTCCGGAGGCGATCAAGCTCGTCTGGTCGTGCCACCGCGAAGTCATCCAGGACGTCGGCCCGGTCGCCGGCGACTGGAAGATCCCGCCGGCCACCTAAGCCGCTCACAACGTATAATCGAGCGCGTACACGCGATCGCGTGGCGTGCGTGGCCTGTTGATGTGAGCGATATGAATACAAGCTTCTGTTTGACCACTCACACAACAAATGACCAAAATGCAGTGTACGTATCGATTTTTGAAGATATGTGCGCACGTCGCCACAATGCCATCTACAGATTCTGTCTTTACAGCTCCTCGAGCTCCCACGCGAGCGCCTGGTTGGCCTCGGTCTCGCTCAGGATCTGCGCGCCGGCCGCGGCCTGGGCCTCCTCCTCCTCGACCGTGAGGTCGTCGAGCATCTCGTCCAGCGGGATCGCCCCGTCCTCGTAGTCCTCGTCGTCCTCGTCGTCGTCCATGGCGTCGTCGCCGTCGGCCTTGTCGGCCTTGTACACGTTGATCTGCTGGCGCATGTCGCGGTCCTCCTCGAGGTCGTCCATGAACTGCTCGTAGTCGCGCTCCTCCTTCTCCAGATCGGCCGCGCGGAGGTGGCTCTGCTCGACACCCTCCATCTTCTTGAGCTTCCAGTTGCGCGCGCGCTTCTGCACGCGGCGCGGGAACTGCTTCTTCACGAGCACAACGTCCGGGAGCGTGATACCGGCCTGCACGAGCGGCTCGAGGTCGCTGTCGTTGAACACGGCGGTCGTGAGGTCGTAGCCCAGGGCCGTGTCGCCGACGTGGAGCAGCACGCCGAGGTGCGTGACCGTCTGGAAGCGCGTGTCGTTCACGCCAAAGTCGCTGTTGCGGACGACCTCCATCTCGGCGAGGCGCGTCTTGCGGTTCGTGCGGATCGGGCGGCCGCCGCCCGCGGGCACGGCCAGCGGCGACGTGTCCAGCACCGTGTAGTCGACCATGGCCTTGATCGAGCGGATGGCCTTGAACGGGTACTTCCAGAACTTTTCGTTGTCGATCTCGGCGGTCTGCGTCGTGAACGGGTCGATCACGTGGATCGACGAGGCCACGGTCGTGACGATGCACAGGCACGAGATGTTGCCCAGCAGGCGCGCGAGCTTGAGCGGCAGCACGACGAGGTCGTCCTTGCACACGGGCGCGAGCTCGGCCATGTAGGTGAACTTGTAGTTGTGCGTGTTGCTGTGGTTGTCGGCCGAAATGAGCTTCTTCGCGGTCTTGGTCTTGATGGGCACGCACTCGCGCAAAAAGTCGAGGAAGCGCAGCGCGTGGTTGCGCTCCGTGAAGAAAAAGTCGACGCCGTCCGGGTGCGACTCGATGTTCGAGGTCTTCTCGTGCGCGCGGTGCTTGAGGATGAGCTGCTCGAGGAAGAAGAACGTGCGCTTGTGGTCCACGCGCTGGCGCACCTGGACGACCGCGCGCCAGCTCTGGTTCGCGAACGAGGCCTGGCACTCGTCACACTGCTGGTTGCGCACGACGAAGGTCACGATGAACGACTGCTGGAGGATCATGCGCGAGAACACCTCCTTCTGGACCGTGAGCTTGAGCTTGAGGCGGCGCGAGTGCGGCTCGGTCCAGATCCAGTTGGCGTCGATGAGCTTCACGCGGTTGAGGTTGTTGATCTTCTTGAGACACATCGCGAGCAGCTCGCGCGACTCGAGCTCGGCCACGATCCACGGCGGGCGCGACCACTTCATGCAGCCGCGGCACTGGTGGATCAGCACCTCCTTCGGGATGCCCTCGGTGATGTCCACGCGGCTCTTGAGGCAGCTCACGCACATGTTGGCCGGGTTGGCCTTGATCGGCGCCGCGCACATGCAGCACAAACTGAACCAACAGCGTCAGTACGCGCATCATAGAGGAGCTAATCAAACAAGAACCGGGATGCGTACATCGTCGGCAGCTGGGCCTCCACCATGGTCGCCATTGTTTCTCTCTCTATCACGAGGTGTTCTTCCCGGGAAGCGGAAGACGCGCGCAGGTCGTGGCTGCGTCTCGCTCGGCGCGTTCTCGTCTCGCAGCACCAGCCAACGCACACAAAGCGCGAGAATGGCTCCGCTTTCAGCGTCCACCCAATCATCCGCCGTCACCCGGTCTTTTTCGTCGTCAATTAGCCTAGTTCTCCACCCAGACTATTTTAGCGCACTAAAACCTCGTTTCCGAGGTGGATTCCGTTGGCGCGCGCTGCCTTTTCGCCTCCTCCCCAACGGATCAGTTCATTTTCCCCATTCATCATCACCAAACAACAATGGACGGCGGAGCGACCCCCGCGCCGAACGCGCCCGGCCGCGAGGCCGTGACGATGGTCAAGGACCCGGAGATCAAGTACATCTGCGGCGACTGCGGCATCGTCAACTACCTCTCGGCGCGCGACCCGATCCGCTGCCGCGCCTGCGGCTACCGCATCATGTACAAGGCCCGCACCAAGCGCCTCATCCAGTTCGAGGCCCGGTAAACAGGCAGCCCCCGTCGAAAAGGAGGGCAGCGACTCACGCGCCAAGCAATAGGGCGTGAAATGGTGCCTATGCACGCCGCGCTGGGAACAACAAAGGTAGAGCGACCCGTAAACGACCGCGCAAATATGTATTCTTTGGCCTAGACTAGTTTGGACCCGCGTCGCCGAGCTCTCTTGCGTTGTGCCAGGCTTCTAGGAGAACGATCTCAAGACGAGCATCGAACATTGAGTAAGCACGAGGCTCCATGGCCCACACGACGGTTCAAGTTGTCTAGTCGATGGAGAGCGGATACTTACGTCATTCGGTCTTTCTCGCAACGAATGGCCTCGACATGGCCTCGACGTTGACGAACCACCAGCCGCCACTTCGCTGGTGCGGTGTGGGTGCGGTCGCTAGATCAAGCGGGCGTGGGTGTTGGTCATGACGGCATACGCAGCTGGTTGGGAACGTCGATGGGCAAGGTCGCGTCGTCAGGAAGATCGAGAAGGAAGCGTGCTTCCAAAGTGATAATCGTCGCCGGCGGCGCGATGGGCGTCGGAATCGGCTGGAACTGGGGCAGCACCAGCGCGACGACGTGCGTGGGCTGGCGAGCTTGGTAGAGCTTAAAACCACCTTTGAGAAGATCGTTGTCGACTTGGATGCACAGCACGTAGGCGACGTTGGGGCGTTGCGCCCACACTTCGAGCGCCTTGAAGTCGAGCTGGCCGTGCGACCTCCCCCACCCTTGCGAAACGCCGACTTCTACTCGCAGTGTCACGTAATCGTGCCAAAGAACCCCGATCGGAGGGGATACAGTCCCGAGGGGCTTGATCATGAGCCGCCACGGACCGTAGCTGAGGTCTGGCTCGAAATGGCGACCGGGCGAGTCATAGGACGCGCCACACGAAGTCAAATACTGCTGTAGCGCGGGCCCGAAGATTTCAAGGTGAAGAATTTGAGGGAACCAGTCGTGCGCGTCGCCAGAAAACTCGACGATGTGGATTTCCTGCGTGGCCTCGTCCCAATACAGGGAACGCGATCGGTACGCTTGGTTCTCGCTCTCCACGAACGCGGTCCACTCGTCTTCCGTGGCGTGGCATACGCGAACCGTGTGGCCCACGGGTACCTGGTCGGCGTTGGGCACGTGGCCATCACTGAAGAGCTGGCGGAGCGCACTGTTGATGCGCGCGACGGTCGGGTCGATCGGTGTCGTTTGTCACGTTGGACGCCGGCTTCAGCTTGGCCAAGTTTGGAACCTGGGAGTTGGGTGGTGGTGAGAGAGAACATTCGGGGATTGATTGCGCTGGGACGCTCGTGATCAAGAGAGCATGGAGATTGAGCGACTCGATGGGGCTCGCATTTGCCCGGGTCCCCAAGTGAAAACACCAGTCGGCCTCATTTAGAGCTAAAATACTGTTTTAGGTCCTGATGCCTTTCGATTAGGAGAATGCCTAATCAGGGTGAACTCGCTAGAAATTTTGCCCGAAAAACCGTTCAGAATGATCAAACGTTTCCTCAAATGGGAAAATGGCATCGAGCGGTACGCGCGATGGTGGATGATGCGCGGGCTTCGCGGCGGCGCGCGCTGAGCTCTCCGCATTGGCGGCGCCGGCCCCTCGCGCGGCTGACTCACGCTCTTCTTCCCGTGGTCTCCAGATAGCGTGGCCGAGAAATACCAGGCGCTCCAGGAGCTCTTCGCGACGACCGAGCAGGTACGACGCAAGACCACGAAAGGCGCTGTCCTGTGCCTATGGAGCGCCGCTCACTGACACGCGATCGCCTTATTTGACGTCGTTACTGTAAGGATGTGCATGCGCTCAGCACGCAGCTCGATCTGGTGCGCGACCGCGTCAAGAAGACCCGCGCGGAGAACGAGTGAGCCACGCAAGCCGCACCGACCTGTTGTTTCTCATTCATTGGCGCTAACGTGGGGGACGTCAGGTACTTGATCACGCAGCTGTGCGAGTACGCGGCGAGCGACTTTGAGTCGGACGAGTCAGACCTCGAGAAGGACGACGAGCTGCTCGAGAAGAAGCTGCCGCGGCCGCGCCTGGTGCGTAGTGGGATCTAAGAACAGTCGAGTGCACCAACTGATCTGGATTTTGGCGCCGAACAGGACAAGCCCCCAACGGCGGCGGCGAAGAGCGCGGCACGGCGAAGAGCCGAGAAGAGCGCGGCGGCCGCGGCCGCGCGGAAGCGCCGCAGCGAGGCCCGAAAGGTGCGTGGAGTGCTGTACGGCGCTGTGGCTGGGTTGGATCGAGGGTGTCACTCACGCTTGTCCATGCCGCCTGCGTGTCCACGAAGAACAGGCGAGGCTGAGTTAATGATTAGGGCCACGGAAATGCATCCGTTATATTCAGCCTCAAGCTCTCTTTTGGACTACTTACGGCATCGTCAGCATGGGAACGGCGCCCGAGGAGAGCAGCAGGCGCGAGGCCTCGCGGCAGCCGTCGTCCGGGTCGCGCTTGTGCGTCTCCTGGAGCCACGCCATCATCTCCACGACGTTCTGGCCGAGCTCCTGGCGCAGCAAGAACGGCGGCATGACCAGCAGCACGCGACTGAACGCGTACAGAACCTGTCGGCGCACACTCGCGGCGCCGCTCGCGCGGTAGTGCCACGCGAACTCCATGAGCCCCTTGGCCATGGGCACGGCGGCGGGCGCGTGGCCCGCACATTCGACAAATGTCGACAGGGCGTTGAGCAAGTGCGCGAGGAAGACGTCATCGACCTCACTCAGCCGCTTCGAGCCCTCGAGCGCCTTGGCGTAGTGCACGTACCCAAACAGCAACGGCGAGAAGAACGCCAGCGCGTGGTCGCCGAACGCATTCTTCTTGGCCGGTGCGAGCGGGTCGCGACGGTACCCGAAGCGCCGCGTCTTAAAGCCCTCCATCGTGCGTGCGTCGAGGTCCTCGCGTAGCAAGTTCTTAGCGGCGTTCGGTCGGAACATACCGGTTTGCGACAGCTCCTGCGCCGCCGACGCCATGGCCTGGAGCACGTCCACTCGCGACTGCAGTAATTGTTCGCGCTCGAGCGCCTGGGTCTGTAGGAAGGGAACAGCTGCGGTTGGTGCTAATGCGCACGCGGCCGCGAGCGCCCGTGCACGGAGTGTGATGAAGTTGGGCGTGCTGTACTTGTCCTCGAGCCGCAGTAGCGCCTGCACCACAGCCTTGGCGTTGTACTGGAGATCCTTGGGCTGCTTGCGGAGCAGCGTCTCGGCCTCCGCGAGCGCCGTCTCGGTCTTCTCGCGGGCATCTTCGGCGTGGAGACCGGCTAGCAAGTCCTTGATGTACAGTGGTCGCTGGGCTTGGAGGTCCTCTTCGTCGTCCGCCAAATCGTACGCGTCAAGACTCATGTCCGAGTCAGACTCGGCATCTGATTCGTCATCCTCTTCCTCTCCGTCGCTCGCGCCATCGTCATCGCTGTCCACGACCTCGTCGGGGTCCACCCACCCCACTCCTTTTACCTTCTTCTTCGCCACGTTCTTTGCCGCTTTCCTTCCGCTTGATACTTCCGAACTCGCGCGGCCTTGTGGACCCTCCGCTAAATCATCAGGGGTTGTGTTATCTCCAGATGCACGCGCGGCAGAAAACTCAAACCGCACTAGTAGGCAATCCTCCAGCGGGTCGCGCTCCGCGATCTCGAAATTGAGAGGCTGCTCCGGGGACATGATCGTCGAGACGCTCTCGCCGACACGCATGCCCAGCAGCCGCACGCGTTCCACGGAGTGGGCCATGTGCGCCTGCACACCCTTGCACAGCTTCATGGTCCAGTCACGGTCGACGAACGCCTCGCGATCCATGCGCTTCATCGCCAACCGCAGAAACATCGTGATGGAGCTGTTGAGACCGTAGTCGGCCGTCAGCGGGAACGCGTCGCCACTCCACCGACTCACAACGACGTCAAAGATGCCGTGCAACGGCGGCTCACTGGAATTTTGAGCGAGCGTATCGACGAGCATCCGCAGGAAGAGCGGGTCACGCACGGGCTTGGCCAATAGCAGCTTGTGCGCCACGACAAACTGGAACTGCTTGTTTGAACACAGATCTTCCGGGAGCAACGACAGCACAAGGTATTGCGGGGAGGACACGACGTCTCCGTTGTTGGGAATCGGCGGGGCTTTTGCTACAGCAAGATGCAGGAGGAACGACTCGAACGCCGAGATTGGGAGCGAACCGATGAGTCGTTGGTGGATCACGGCCGAGTCGCGGTCGTACAGGTCACGCCGCGCGAGCCACGCGCGGACGAGGTGCTCCATGTGGCCGATGCGCGCCATCTTCTCGGCGAAGAGACGAAACACCACGGCAATGGGCGCCTCGGCGTTGCTGCGCTTGCCACCAGCGAGCAATCCGTCGAGGAGCTCTTCGCAAAGGCGCACCTGGAACGTCCGCGGCGAAAAGAACGACGGTGTCGACCGCTGCAGCCGGTTGAACACGAGATCGGACGCGGAGCAGAGTGACGAGATTGCGGGCTGTGCGGCCAGCAGTGCGCGGTCGCCACGGTTGTCCAGCGACTCGTGGTCCTCGAGTAACTGGTCGACCACCCTGCGCACGCCCTGGGCGTCCAGAACGCGTTGCAAGAGCCGCACGGACTGCGCGAGCACCTGCGCGGCCTCGTCGCCCGCAGAGCCAGCGGAAGACGTCGTCGACGACGGCTTTGTCGCCGCGATCTGCGTCAAAAGCACGCCGATCGAGTGGAGCGCCGGCACGTGCGGAGCCTCGAAGAACACGTCGAACGCGTCGCTGCGCTGCGCCGCGCTGAAGCCCGGCAGCACGTGCGCGGCCACGAACGTCAGTGCAAACTTTGCCACATCGCGGTACAGAAGATCGAGGTAGAGGCGCTGTGTACACACAAAGGCAGAGAATATGAGCTACTGGTCAGGGAGGTAGGAGATCCCTCGGGTTTCTCGCACCTTCCAGGCCGCGGGGAACTCGCTGGGGTGCGTGAGCGGCCGCGCGAGTTGCGCGAGCGCGAGCGCCGCACCGCGCACGTCGTACGCGCGCTCGGCCTGCTGCACCGCGCGCTTCTGCGCGTCCACAAACACACGAAGCCGCGCCACGTCGGCGCCGTCGGCGGGTGGCATGTTGCTCCAGTGTCTGTGGCTTGGGTCACGAAGGAGGTGCCATTTCTCAGATATGATCGATTCTGATTCTGATCTGACTTGGTGGCAAGGCGATGACAGCGACCGCGCATTCGAATCGTCATGCCCCTTTCGATTTGAAAGCGAATCCCAACTCACACCCAACACATACATTGAAATGGTCGGAACGATGGCTGACGCACGGTCTTGGAGCGTATCCAAGACGCCGATACCAGCAAGCCGATTCGGGTGTTCGCGAATGGTTCGCTCTTCTGCTCCTGCTACCTATCTACCCAGGCTCTCGTGGGCGTCACTCAACACGTCACAGAAATCCGAGAAGTCAGCGGAGATCAACACACTACGCATTAAGCCAAGCAGACGAGTCGCGTCGAAGCCAATGACAGTTGGCAGCACAATAGGCGTCGCATGCCGCTGAAGTCGCCGTATCTGGTGCGGTCGGTGGCCCACTGGGACTTCGTACAACTTGTAGCTTCCTTTTAGGAGGTTTTCATCCATGTGGAATGTGGATGCAGAGCACGTACACGATACCTGGTCGAGCAGCCCAGATTCGTCGTGCGCGGTAATCAAGCTGGGTTTGGCTGGATTCCCCAAGTCTGTGAAACGATAACGTGCGCTTTCGCTGTTGTAGGTGGAACCGGCTGCTACTCGTTGGTCTACCTGAGGAACCTCACCCATGCCTCCCGACAATGGGGAATGCACGGTGATCTCGATCAATCTCCATTATGGGGTGTTGCCGCCAGGTTGGCTCAGCAGCCCCATCAGATCTAGTCGAATCTGATCACTGAACCGAACGTATACTGATATAAGTGTGAATCCTCCCAGCAGTGTGTACAATCGCGACTGTCGAGATGTCTACCAGTCGCTAAATGAGTAGATTTTCCCCACTCATTCAAACAAGCCCAGAGAATTCCGCGCGAAAAACCCCATCAACTCCCCAACAACATGGCCACCCCGCTGGACGGGCGCGGCACCGCGGGGCGTGGCGGCACGGCGGTCCGGGGCGCGAAAGCGGCAGAGGAGGGGACGGCAGAGGAGGAGGGGACGGTGGAGGAGGGGGCGGCGGTGGGGCGCATGGCCGCTGCGGGCGCTTGAGGCGTCGGCGCGCGCGGCGCCGGAGGACCGGGGTCGCGGCGGTCGTCACCGCGGCGCTGGACGGCGTCGGCGCGCTCTGCACACACCCCAGCACGGCCACCGAGGCGTTCTGGAGCCGCGTGTTCGCCTGCAACATGCTGCGCGCGACCGATGGAGGAGCGTCGCTGCCGCCGGACGCCGCCACGCACGTCGCGCGTGCGGTCGGGCGCGATGGGTTGAAACTGCTCCTGAGCTGGGAAGACCGGCCGTTCCAGGCGGCCGCGGCCTCCGCGATCAGCGCGTTCGCTCAGCGCAGTCGGCACGAGGACGCGCGATCGATTGGCGTCGGGCTGCGCGTGGCGCGCTGCGCGATCAACGCGGCGGCGCTGCGTGCGTTACGTAATGTCTTCCAGCGGCCCCGTGCGCTTGTCGCGCGCGCCGCCGTCGCGGCCGCCGCCCGTCACGCGCGTGCACCTCACGAACGCGCAGAAGCTCGAGCTCTGCGAGTACAGCGCCGCGCACCCGGCGCTGGCGTGGGACGAGCTCGCCGTGTGGGCCAAGAAGCGCTTCCGCCTCAAGAAGCCAGTGGCCACCACGACCGTGTACCGCGCGCTGCGCCAGTACGACGCGCTGCGGCAGATGACGCCGCGCGAGCTCGAGGCGCGATGCCTCCGTCGGGACACCGTGTTCAGCCAGTTTGAGACGTGGCTCCGCGACTGGATCGTGCAGATGGCCGACCGCGGGCTCCGTCTGGACTGCAAGATCATCCAGGCCGAGGCGCAGCGCCTGCGCGCCGAGCTGGACGACCGCGGCGCGCTCGCGAAGCTCGCGAAGCTCGCGTTCTCGAACGGCTGGCTCGCGAGCTTCATGCTGCGCCACGACCTGTCGCTCACGGAGCTCCACAAGGGCGGCAGCGTGGTCGCGCCCAACCGGCCGCGGCGCGTGAACAAGAAGCGCGCGACCGCGACGCCCGCGCCCGCGGCGCCGGTGTACCCGACGTACTGAGCCGCGTCGTCTCGGACTACCTCACGCGCGCACCGCACGGTGTACTGCGGAGCGATGCGAGGTCCATCCTGTAAATTCATGTACGTTTGCTCATTCCCTTCCCTGTCTCGTGGTCGTTGAGTTTTTCCATCAGGTCGCATACTTCGTTCCTCCCTCCTGCTAAGGCTTTCGCATCCACCACGTCACCGACGGGTCCTTGAGCCACGCGAACTTGAACGAGAAGTCGGCACCTGGAGAAGTCACCAGTACAAGCGTCAATGTCAGCACCACCTCCGTCATTCTTCCTCCACACAGACACTCGCAGAAGATCCATCGTTCGTACCGAGGTGCGCGATCGTGAACTGGAGCGCGAACAGAATCTGGACGATCACGTTGGACTGCACGTACCAGACGTGCTTGTCGAGCACGAACGCCAGCACGTGGAGCGCCGAGACCGCGAAGTGGCGCCGCAGCCACAGCATCGTCACGGCGAGCGACACGGACTCGAGCACCGCGTAGACGATGATGTTGACCACGGCGTTGCGCACGTCGTCGTCGGAGAGGGAGTGGACGTGGCCAAAGAAAACGCCGTTGTGGAGCCCGCGCAGGATCGGCAGGTACACGACGTACAGCAGCGGGATCGCGCACTCGATGTACTCGGCCAACACCATGAACTCACATTGGAAGAGAAAGAGCAGCGTGTCGTTCAGCGCGCTGTCGTCCGGCTTGGCGATTGCTGTGGAGGGCTCGGTTGCCCGTCGAGTGACGTCCACGGCCTCGCGTGGTGCCACCGCATCCATTCTCCTCGCCTCGAGAGCTGAGAGGATCGACGCGCTGGACGTGGACAAGTCGCTTTCGAGCCCGTTTCCTCGAATGCGTACCGTTGCGAGTACGCCGTCGTTCAGCGCCGTAGTCGGATCACTCAGTCGATCAATCGACTGCTTCAACAAGTCGCGCTCGCTGGAGCCGCTTTTCCAGGACACGACTTTCTTGCGCAAGCCGGCCATCTGCTTGTGGAGCCGGTGCATGCGGACGAAGCCGAGGACGGTGTCGATGAGGATGATGGCTGCTGTCGTCAGCGGCGAGCCCGACGACTGCATACATGTGGCCAAGTACAGCGAGTTGAATAGCTCAATGGTGAACATCATGATGGCCGGAATGAGGTCCTCGACTTCGACCAGTTTGGCGCACATGCGTCGTTTCCATAGGATCTTGAAGATGGGCAGCACGAGCAGCAGCGACAATTGGTACTTCGGCCCGACGTGCGCGAAGACGACACTGTACAACGGGTAGATCCAAAAGAGCATCGACACCGCGGAGGATACGGAGTTGATGCCGTCTGTGCGCTTCTTGAGGCCCTCGACCTTGGCAACGACCGCGCGTATGTCAACCACCGCAAACGCCGCAGAGATCTCAGCCACCACAAACGGCACGCCGCCGATCACAAACAGGAACGGGATGGGGAACGTCCAGAGCGCCGCGACGCCAACGAAAAAGGAGACGTACAGCGACGCCGCAAACAGTGTAATCGCTGATAATTGCATCATAGTGAGCTCCAGCGCGCGTCCCGCGAGTTTCTTGAAGCCGATGCCTGAGAACATGATCATCAGCATCGCGGTCAAGAGCAGGCGGAGCCAGAACATGCCCTGGCCGCGCCACCCCGTGGCCGGCGGCGCGAGCGGGATACATTCAATGGCAAGCGCAAGCGCAAGCGCGGGTACTGGTGTGAGAAGACAGACGGTAATAGCGCGTGTCGTCGAGGTGCGTGCCGTGTATTCCCGGAGCGCGAGCAGCCGCTCGATTGACATGCGACCTCGCTGCTTGGTCGGGCCGACGCGGAGCGTTGGCTCCAGCGCGTTGCGAATGCTCGACAGTCGAGATGACGTCGAGTTGTGCCTAGGATCAAGGTCGGTTATCGGCGCAGGGAACGGAGCGACCGACGCGCGCGATAACGCGAGCTCCGTGCTGGAGCCGAAGGCCACGACGGGCGACGGCACAACCTGCACCCCTGGCGGCATTACCAAGCACACGAGTTGTGGCTCCCTTTTGAGCTGCGTGTTCAGTATCCGCGTGTCGGAGTCAGTGACATTCTTTGGGGCGACAGAATCGCTGGGTGTTTTGGGGGACGTCCAGGCTATTGCTGGCACCGAGACGTGCTCCATCACTCAACATGGGTACAGCAGGGAGTTGGAATGGGTTCGAAGACGTGGTACACTGTACCACATCTTTGGCTCTCATATTGCAGGATCTGCCCTTTTTCTGGTCGAATCGGGAAGATGGGTACACTGGGTATGAAACGCTCCGCTAAAGTACGAATCGGAAAATGCAGCCATGGGTGCATCAACATGGATAAAACCTCACAATGCTCCCATATAACCTCACAAGTTGTAAAACCTCGACAATCAGGGACTTGGGGCAACGTACGCGCAACATTCATGGCGAGTCCCGGGAACGAAACACAACACCGTGACCAAAAAAGTTTGACGGAAGGAACCTTTTGTTGAGCAAGAATCGGCGCCGCCCTTTTTGTTCCCTGTTGTCGCACCGCCCGCCCGCAAAGCAGCGCACCCTCCCTCAACCGCACCCTTCTCCGTCAAAACCCAGGCCGCCAACTCTTTCGCTCCCCCTTCACCCCACGCAACGTGGCCCTCGGTGTATGCCCACGCCGGCCCGCGCGCCGCCCCCACACTCCGGAGCGATCGATCGGCGCCAGGTGAGCGCGACGTGAGGCGAGCGGTCCGACCGCGCGTGCTGCTCTGATCCGAGCGGCGGAGAACAAGAACAAACACAAAACTCGCGCGTTGTCGCTCATCATCCGTCCGGCGCCCGGTGCTTTCGGTTGCACCAAACGCCCCCACGCAGCGTTTTTTCCAAAACCTCAACTTCCAACAGATCCACTTTTTTCGGTTCCGTTGGGAAACCAAGTTGGTGTTGTGGGGACTCGCGGTTCTCCTCCTCCTCCTTCGCTCCTCCGCTCCGCTCCCCCCATGTCGACGATCCACGCGGGCGTCCCCATGGCGGCGGCCGCGATGGGCGGCGCGGCGCCCAACCTCTCGGCGCTGGGAAAGGCGCTGGGCGAGACCTCGATCTCGTCGCCCGACCCAGCGTCGCCCTCGTCTCTGTCGATGGCGCCGCCGCCGTCCGCGGCGTCCTCCGCGTCGTCCGCTGCGACGAAAAAGTCCCCCAAGAAGCGCGAGCGCACCGACAGCATGAAGAAGATGACGCCGCTACCGGCGGCGCAGCGCGCCAAGTCGCAGGGCGCCGCGTACGACGGCGGTGGTGACGACGACGATGACGCGTTGGACGACGAGCTGGGCGACGACGACGACGAGCTGGGCGACGACGACGACGACGGCGAGAATGAGGGCGACGACGGGTACTCGGACGCGTCGAGCTCGACCCACGACGCGAGCGGCATCAAGCTGCCGGTGAAGGACCGCACGGGCAGCGCGATCGCGGGCGTGTCGCGCGTGACGCTCATCTCGAACGCGGTCAAGACGGCGCCGCCCGCCAAGGAGAAGTCCAATCCGCGGCGCTGGTCCAAGGCCGAGGACGAGTCGCTGCGGCTCGCGGTCGAGCGCAGCGGCGAGCGCAACTGGAAGGCCATCGCCGAGCAGGTGCCCGGGCGCAACCACACGCAGTGCCTCCAGCGGTGGACCAAGGTGCTCAAGCCCGGGCTCATCAAGGGACACTGGGACCCGGAGGAGGACGCTAAGCTGCGCGACCTCGTGGCCGAGGGCAAGCGCAACTGGGGGCAAGTGGCCTCGCTCATCCCGGGACGAACGTACGTGGGCCGAGTGGGAGTTGTCGTCTATTTGAGAGGCTCTGCTGACGATGTTGTGATATGATGTGCTGTAGCTCCAAGCAGTGCCGGGAGCGCTGGTGCAACCATCTCGACCCGAACATCAACAAAGGGTGCGTGGAGGACGATGGTCTCATCAACGAGAAGCATGGTGGTGGGGGGAGCCTAACGTGGGTGCTGTCAGGTTGTACACGGAGGACGAAGACCGGATCATCATGGAGATGCAGGCCAAGCTCGGCAACCGATGGTCGATCATCGCACAGCACCTCAAGGTACGCGCTGCATGAGCCCGTGGAGCGTGTCTTATGCTGCTTGGCTCACGCTTGCTTTCGACGCAGGGGCGAACCGAAGACGCGGTGAAGATCCGGTGGAAATCGCTCATGCGTGGGAAAAAAGCGGCTGGAAAGGAGCTTCAGCAGCAACAGCAGCAGCAGCAGCAGCAATCGGCCGGGGCGACGTCCGTTAGTACCGATCTGACGAGTGCCGCGTCGTTCACGCATGTGGCATCAGCCGCCCCAACGATCCTAACCAATACGACGCCGCAAACGGAAGATCGATCGCGTACCAAGCCGGCGCGAACGCCAACGAAACAGAAGACACGGGCAGCTTCCCCAGTCACAAAACCCCTCGAACCGATCGCGTTCAAACCGGAGCCGACGACGAGCATGGCACCAGCTATGCAACAGCACCAACAGCGGCAGCCTCCCGCACCACAACCGATCCACCTCCCACCGTCGTCCGCAGGTATCTCACTAGACGGTTCGAGCGGAAGTTCGATCGATTCAAACCACGTCGCGGCCTCTATCAACTCGTACATGCAAAACGTCAACGACCTCGTCGCGCAGTCGATCCACAACTTCCGGCTAAGTCAGAACTTCTCTCCAGGGATGCAAGTCGGTCCGCCAGTATCAAGCTCCGCTGCTCCACCCACATCGACCGCGAACTCCGTAGTGACCTCGGCGCACATGATGGGCTCGAACCATCCTTCAATGATGTCCCAGTCCACCATCTCACCGATGAACCAGCCGGTATACTCTATGCCTCCTCAACAAGGCTACCACGGTATGCCGCAGCAGCACCGGCCGTACGCAGTGCCAGCGTCTTACCAGATACAAGCGGGCATGTCGCTACCGCCGAACTATGTCTTGCCCAACGCGGGGATGGGGGCGTCGGCCCCCGGCCAGCATTTTCCTGTCACCATGCAGCAGTCAAGCCGGCACATGGCGATGTCCATGGGAGGCTACGGACAGTACTCTACGGCGATGATGAACGACGGCAGAGGGATGTCGATGCAACCCCAAGGCCAGGGATACCCTCCTTCGATAGGCGGTTCTGTTGGTGTGACGTATCAGAATGGAGTGCCCATGATATCGCAACAATACGCGATGCCTCAAAGTCTCTCGATACCGCCTCCCCACCCGCCTGTCGCAGGGTCTCAACCAGAGCCGCTTGCCCCCGTCTCCGCACCACCTGTATCACTATCCACGGCGTCCAAGCTCGCGACGCCTCGTGAAGAGTGGGGTTCCTCGCAGACCCCTCGTTCACACTTGATCATGACGGAGGGCCATGCGTCGGCGTACGAACTGTTTCACCAGCAGCGTCTCCGTCTGATGCTCAAGGAACGCGACAAGGGCATGTCACTGACGTCTGCGCCGTCGCCTGGGCAAGCCATGCTGACGAAGGAGCTGAAGGCGAACAAAGAACGCCAGAAGCGACAGGAGATGATGCAGCAAGGTTGGAAGAGTGCTGTCGATGCAATGATGTCCCTCACCTCCGTACGTACTGTCTAGGCTCAACTTCCGGGGTCGATTGTGAAAAGGCTGACTGATGTGTGGTTTGACTTTCAGGACTCTCCGTCGCTGGAAGATAGCGATAACCTGATGGAGAAAGTCGTTGGTCTTTCGGCTCTTGACCCGGTCGACGATGAACTGATGGGCGGTGATGTTGATATCAGCTTGCCTTCAGGTATCGTACTCGCATGCGCACACGTCAATCATGAAGCAAAGTCTCATCATCTTGTTACTTCTTCTAGATGATACAATTGTCGAGACGGACGAGCCGATTCTGATCACGGATAACGAGTAAGCAGCTCGAAGGCGGGAGCGAGCTTGTACGATTGAAGTCGAGTAATATTCAAGTGAAGTGGGGATGAACCACATGCAGATGAGCGGCACGAAGTGAACGAGCCGCCCGCCCAGGCGGGCAGAAGACAAGAGCCAGTCGAGGAGGTCCCACCGCCTCTCTCGTCAAGGCGACGATTGCTGCATATTCCCCTCTTTTGATCCTCTTCCTTCTTTTGCGTGTGCAAAACTGTAGCGTAGGAGTGTGTTTGTTTTTCTTCTTTATCTTTCTATGAGTGCACTGCTCGCCTGGGCACACCTGTAACTTAATGACAACTACGGATATGTATCTACGAGGCCTCGTCAGTGTCCGCACGGCACTATCTATTCGTCGTCTTCGTAGTAGATCTCGTCGTCATCCTCTTCGTACTCGCCGTCTACGTCGTCTTCAGCGAGCACATCGCCCAAGTTGAGCTGGACGGGCAAGTTCGCGAGCGCGTACAGCACGATCGCTGCGACGGCGCCAACGATCACGTTGCGCGTACTCTTGTCGAATCCCTTGGTCTCGGGGTCCTCGCCACCAGCGGCGTGCTGCTGCTGCTGCTGCTCGCGCTTTTTCTTCTCCACATCCGAGAGCAACTCGCGGCGGCTCCAGTTCAGGCTCCGGTACGGCTCCAGGAACGTCACCTGCAGCGCTGCGGGCACCTTCTTCATGAAGCTCGCGTCTGACTGCTGCGTGAAGTAGTTGTCCTGGTTCTGCGAGTAGTAGCTGGCCTGGAGCTGCTCGACCGAGAGCGCGCGCGGGCGCGGGCCTTCGGGGTGCTCGCCGTCGAGTCCAAAGTACGCGTCGCGGATGCGCTCGGCGTGGGCGATCAGCAGCGGCGCGTACTGGTACACGGCCTTGCACAGCTGCGGGTCGCTGAGCGCGTCCACAGTGTGGCCAAAGACCGCAGCGTCGAGCGCGCTCACGCGGTCGCCGAAAAAGTAGTCGCCGCTCGAGGCCGCAAGCTTGGCGTTGAGCGACGCGTAGCAGTCGCGCGCGATCACGTACGCCTGCTCCTTCGTCGTCAAGCCGGCCTGCTTGATCTTGTTGATGCTATCAATGTGGATCTTTTTGGGCAGAAAGTGGTTCAGCGGGAACGGCACTTGCTTCTTGAGCTGTGGGCGCGTGATCTCCTTGTAGGTGACTGGGTCCACCCAGCGGCAGTACGTCTACATACACACCACAAGATACGTCAGCTTTCCGTGCACTCTGTGGTACAAGAAACGATGGTAAGAGACTCACCATGACGCGGTGCAGTTTCTCGTTGACCATGGCGCGGAACGCAAACGACTCGGCCTTGTGGGCCGCGCTGAGCCAGTCGTCGAGGTCGCCGTGGAAGGTCTGCAGGTGCTGCAGGATCTCGTCCTTGGGCACGAGGAAGTTGCCGTCGCTGAGCTGCGGAAGCTCGCCCGTGGCCACGTAGATCGGGTACTTGGAGTTGTGCACATGGAGCGGCAGTCGCGCCATGCGCACGTACGCCTGCACGTCCCAGGCCGGGAAGAACTGGTGCAGCGTGATCTTATGCGCGGCCTTGGCGCTCGCGGGGCCGCCAAACTCGGGCGCGGTCTTGGGCACGAACCCGCGCCGCTTGAGCGCCGCGTCCGCGAGGTCGTCGTGGAGCCGCTCGGTCTCCGGCAGCAGCGAGCTGAAGCGGTCGTTCGGGAACATCTCGTCGCCAGAGGATGGGAGTTTGCGGTGCAAGGAGGTTGTCAATGACGGACCAGGAGCTCCAAAACCTATCGGATACAAACCAGTTGTATGATGTTAAGAACGAAAAATGTTCTACTAAGTACGCTTCGAGGGTTTCTTTTGGCATCCACCAACCAAAACCTGAAAGGCAACAAGCGCGTTGGAGTCGGCCACCAGAGGCAGGGGACCTCTCTTTGCGAGCGGCATTACGAGGCGACCAGGCGACGTGAGGAGATTTAGAGCACACGTCTAGACGCGCGAGATCAAGATGGCGGACACCGTGCAAGTGCTCATGGAGCGCATGATCCCGGAGCTCGAGGATCTCCAGGAGAAGAAGCTCTTCTCGGCGGTGCGTGTTTGGTTTGGTTTGTAGCTCTAGGCGGTGTACTTGACAGATCATGGCTCACGTGGAATGGCATATAATGACAGGACGAGATCCACCAGATCGTCGAGCGCCGCCGCGAGTTCGAGTACATGATGCGCCGCGTGCCGCTGCGCGTGGTCGACGGCCTGCGCTACATCGAGTACGAGCTCAACCTCGACGCGCTCCGCAAGAAGCGCAAGGACCGGCTCGGGCTCGTCAAGATGTCCCTGAGCGACACGGCCGGCACGAAGCGCGTCCACGCGATTTTCGACCGCGTGCTGTACAAGCACCGCGGCAACGTCGACCTCTGGCTCCAGTACATCGCGTTCTGTAAGACCGAGGGCAGCGCCCGCGTGCTGTCGCACGTCTTTACGCGCGCGTTGCAGTCGCACCCGCGCAGCCCCGAGCTCTGGATCGAGGCGGCGTCGTTCGAGTTCTCGGTCAACCTCAGCGTCGACTCGGCGCGCGTGCTCATGCAGCGCGCGATCCGCATCAACCAGCACGACCAGAAGCTCTGGCTCGAGTACTTCCGTCTCGAACTGCTCTACATCCAGAAGCTCACGGTGCGTCGTGAGATCCTCCAACTCGACGAACCGGCGAGCAACGTCACGGCGGATGGCGCGAGCGTGCTGCTCGAGGAGCTGCCCGAGGAGACTTCGGCGACCGACGGCATGACGACCGAGGAGATCGAGGCCGCCACGGAGAAACAGCGCTCGCGCGCGATGATCTTGGACGGCGCGATTCCGCGTATTATCTTCAAGAACGCGATTGCCGCGATCCCGGACGACATCGCGTTCCGTCTTCAGTTCGTGTCGATCGCCGATCTCTTCGGCCGCCGCTTCGCCTCGAACCTGGCGCAGTTCATCCTCGACGCGTGTGCGCAGGATTTCCCCCAGGACGAGCTCGTCCACGCGACGAAGGCGTTGCGTCCTTTCCTCACTGAAGAAGACGTGGACAAGGCGGAGCGTGACGCCGTTGCGCTTTTCGAACAGAGTGTCGCCCAGCTCTCGACGACGACGATGAAGGAGAAGTTCGTCGAATGGATCGTGGACCGCCAGGCGTCCGCCGACAAGACGGTGTTCCTCGTCGAGTACGCGAAAAAGACGATCAAGCAGTACGTGGACTCCAAGGATGTCGTCTCTGCTGACATTTGTACCAAGTACGTCGACCTCGTGGCGCGAACGGAAGGGAGCGCGGCCGCGGTCTCGGCGATCCACGAGATCCTCGCGACCGAACGGTACGCGTCTTCTGCTGAGCTGTGGCTGCTTCACTCCCAGCTCGTGCTCCACCCGCACACCCACGACGACCACGAAAAGCGTGCCACGAAGCGTCGCCGATCGATGGACACCAAGACTCACCACCACAAGAAGCAGCCGCTTGACGAGGCGGCTGGCATTCTGCGGGATGCGCTCAAGCACGTCGGTAAGAGCGACGCTGACGGTTTGTTTGCTGTGTGGACGCGCTTGCTTGAGCTGCTCGTCGGTGACGCGAACGCCTCGTCCTCCGCGATCGACACGGCCTTCGAGGTATGTGCATTTTCCCCGCCCCATTGTTACGATCGTCTTGATTCTCACTGACCTTTGTCGTTTCTATAGGATGCACTGAAGACCCAGCGGGTCGGATCGGACAACTGGAACGCGCTTCGTGAGCAGCACCTGATGTGGTCCTCGACGGCGCGTCCTGTGGACGCCGTGCGCGCACTGTACAAGAAGTACATTGAGAATGGCCAGCTGTTGCCGAACGCGCCGACGCAGGCGTTCCTGCTGCGCTGCGTGGACTTCGAGAGTTCGCTGCTCGCCGCTCAGGTCGCGGTCGACCGCGTGCGCGTGCTGTTTGAGAAGCTCGTGGATCTGTTCGGCTCGCGCGACGAAGACATTTGGGTCGCGTACGTTGAGTTCTTCCGCGAGCACGCGCGCTTCGCCGACGCCAACGCCGTGCTCCACCGCGCACAGCGCGTGTGGAAAGACTCGCCGCGCTTACTGCAGCTCGCCATTTAGAGGTATATCTACACCATAAAAGCCCCGTGATCCATTTCCATGTCCTGTGGTGATTCTTCGGTCTCGCTTCTCACGTCAAAAACTGCACACACGTCACACATTTTTGAGTCGATGTTGCACGAAGGTAACAATAACCAGCTTCGAACAACCTTGGTGGTTGTGGCGCCAAAATTTTGGAGCTGCTCATTTTTCACACGATGCGGTTCCGCGGGACGCTAGCCAAGGACGCGCTGGACGTGCTGCTGGATGTGACGCAGTCGTTCACGCGGCTGAGCACGCAGAACAGCGCCAAGACTAACTGCGTGCTCACGCTCACGCCCGAAAGCTTCGCCGTGGCGCTCAAGTCCACGGGCGACGAGCTCCAGAGCTTCGCGACGCTGCAGAACGCGCGGCTCTTCCACGAGGTCGTCGTGCAGAGCCACGCGGACAACCACATCGGCTTCGTCTGCGACATTCGCCACTTCCACCAGGCGCTCACGTCCGGCAAAGACGCCAGCGCCGTCATGCTGCGGCTGCTCAAGCGCGACGGCAACTCGTTTCTCTGTCTGCGCACTCGGGTACGACTTCGTCTCCCGTGGCCAGGGGAGGGAACTGTATATTGTGCTGCATGGCAGAATCTGTGACGTAACCCCCTATCATTTGGTGCATTCAGTAGGCCGTGGACATTGACATTGTGCAGAGCATCCCGATCCAGGTGCTGGCCATGAGCGCCGTGGAGCACTACAGGGAACCGAACGTCCCGGCGCCGCAGATCGCGATCGAGATGCCGCCGCTACGCAGCCTGCGCACGATCGTGGACCGGCTCAAGAGCATGCACCGATCCATCACGATCGAGGCGAGCAAGCGCGGCACGCTCGCGCTGCGCATCGAGACGCACCCCCTCACGCTGCAGACGCTGTTCGCGCACCTACGGTACCGCGACGATCTCATCGACGACGCCGAGATGGACGGCTCGGACGCCGACCTCGCCATGGCCTCCAGCGTTACGGTCGACGCCAAGGTACTCAGCAAGGCCATCCTCGCGGACGGCAATACGACGGCGACCGTGCTGTGCTGTACGTACAGTATCACTAGTGTGAGTGATCGTTATGCCTGATGATGTTGGTTTTCTGTTGGGACGTTTGTAGGCATCACTGAGCATCGCGCGTTCGTGCTCCACTCGATCTTGGTCGACGGCTTCGGCTCGTTCACGTGCTACCTGCCCGTGCTCACGCCCGACGTGCTGTAGCGAGTGAGAGCCTCATACGTAGAGCCGCCCCATAAGTTATCATCTCGCTTTCTCCCTTTCAAACCTTTCGATGTCACAACAATTCCAAACGTCACTCAAACAAAGTTCTACCCACCATTATCTGTTCCTAACCGGCACGATCTATATCAGTATGTTCACGCCCCAAGCAGCCGCACTTCCTCAAAAGTACGAGCGTGCATTTTCCACCCACACGACCTGATTCCGCCCGATAAGACGTCTTCTCCGTCCGTCTCTTGGGGCCGAGATCTCTCGCTGGACGCCGGCTGATGCAGCCAACGATGACGCAAGATCAAAGCGGTCACCTTTCTCCACCCGACGGCGCCGCGTTGGCCTTCAGCGGCCCCGTAGAAGCCGAGAACGAGCCGTTTCTCATGCCCAGCGATCTCGCGACGGCGCGGCGGCCGCGCATTCTTGACGGCAACGCTGACGGCAACGAAGGCCGCCGCGAGCGGTCCGCTGGACGCCCGCGCCGCGCGAGAGGCGACGCCGCCGTACGCGCGCGGCTGCTCCACGCGCTGCCGCCGCGTCTGTCCCAGTGGCTCCACGCGTCCACGCAAGACGACGACCCCGAGCCGCCGCGCGACCGCCACGGACGCGCGCCGCCCACGCTGCGCGTACCGGTGACGCTGCGCGCGCTGCCGGGCCACGCGTCGCGGCCCGCGTCGCTCCACGAGATCCGCGCCAACACACATCGTCGCATTCGCGAGGACGAGGACGAGGACGAGGACGAGGACGCGCTGCCGGCGCTCGTGTCGCTGACGGATGTGGCCCCGCCGCTGACGCGCCGTGTGGGCAGCGCCGAGTCGCTGTCGACGCCACAACAGCAGCAACAGCACGAGCATGTCCACGCGAGTCCGGCCGGGTCCCCACGGTCGAGCGCGAGCAGCGACGACGCGTCGCAGAGCGAGGAGATGTCGACGCTCGACGAGTTCCACACGCTGTTCCGGCGCTGCCACCACACGCTGCCGTTCGTGGCGCTGTTCGTGCTCTACTTTGTGTACCAGCACATCGCCGGGCTCGCGATGTTTGCGCTCGGCTCGGTCGCGGTCGGAGGGCTCGACACGCGGCTGCGCGCGCAGATCGCGCTCAAGGAGAACGCGAACCGACTGTACCTGGCGGGCATCGCCGCGATCTGCGGCGTGGACGCGATCGTGATCTCGAGCCTGGACGGCGAGCCGAATCCGTTCCGCCACCTCACGTTCAAGCTCCACGCGGCCAGCACAGAGGACGCAACGACCAAGGCGCCGCCCCACAGCGGCGCGCTGATCCTCGAGCTCCTGTGGATCGTGCTCGTGAACGGTACGCAACTGCATATACAATCTCTAGGCGGAGGAAGTGGCATACTGACAGCTTGAGTTTTGTGTTGCCCAGATTTCATTGTGCGCTTTTGGAGCCTCGCGATCAAGGCGCTCGTAGCCGCCGTGCGGCCGGACGGTGTGCTTTTTGCACTTCGCCGTAGCTGCTCTGGTCGTGGCAGAAGCGACTCTGGCGTGTCGCATGGTAGTCCGGATCTGGACCTCGAAGAAGGGCAGCGGCGAAAGCTCACACGCTCCAACGTCGCATTTTACCGGCGAAAGGTTGGTTTTCTGCATTCCTCTCTACCATGGAACTCTCTGTGGACTTGTGAGCCTAACGTCTTTGTTTGCAACGAATCTGTAGCGCAAGCTGTACGGTATTATCGAGCTCACCTCGATCTTCTTCCGCTCGCTCATTGCCGGGCTCCCGTGGTGCAGCTTCTACCAGCTCGGCAGCTCCAAGTTTATGGCCGACGTGTTCACGTTCCTCTACGTCTTTGGCAAGAGCGTCATTCTCGGCTCGCAGGGCCGGCGGCTCATCAAGCTCGTGCGCTCGTTTCTCACGCTCGGGCTGGAGCACGCCACGTACGTCACGCGCGACGAGCTCGCAGAGGCGGGCTGCCCGGACTGCTCGATCTGCTATGAGACAATGCACACGCCCGTCAAGCTGTCGTGCTCACATCTCTTCTGCGAAGAGTGCGTCATGGAGTGGTTCGACCGCGAGCGGTCGTGTCCGCTCTGTCGCGCGGCGATCGTGCCGGCGGCGCAGGCCGACAGCGAGCCCAAGCCGCAGTTCCTGGACGGCAGTACGAGCCTGTTCCCGCAGCTCTTCTAAGAACGACCAGTTACACGTACGTACTCTACAAGACACGTTACCTTAATTATTTTCTCTTTTCGTTTGCTTTTGTATCGTGGATGTCATGAATGAATTAGGTATTTGCGTCTACACTGGCTTGGTCGTGGAGCTCACGGCACTCTGGATCGGGGATGAACTTGACCGTGACTGACCCGGGCTCGGAGAGCTTCCCGAGCGTAAATTGACGCCGCAGCGTGCCCTCGAGCACGGCCCACTCGCGCGGCGACGCCATCGATGTCAGCGCGTCCGACATCGCGTCGTCGTCGAAGCGCGGCGTCATCGCCGGCATCTCGACCACTTTGAACTGCATCGAAACCTCGATCTCAATGTGGAACGCGCTGTCCCCGCCACTGCCACTTTCCTCGCCGTAGTCGTCGCCTCCGTCTTCGACGACGTTGAGCTGCACCGGGTGGGCGTCGTGCGACATGGGACAGATCGTGAGGTTGCGCTGCTGGCAGAAAAAGCTGATCGCGTCGTAGATGTCGCCGCCGCTCTGCGTGCGCGAGCTGCCGCGCAGCACGCGCTCCACGAACGCCAGCGCGCGCGCCTCGGTGAACTTGGACAACCGGCTCGACGGCGACTTCACGTCGCTTGTCGTGTGTGGCGCCGAGGGCATCATGGGCGGTTTGCCCAGGCTCGCCGCTCTGCCCGCTCGGGTCGCTGGCGCCGAGTGAGAGCTGCCGCGGTGCGCGAACGCCATCGCCTTGCCCACGAGGTACTTGACGATCTCGCCGACGCTGTCGTGCTCGACGACCATCGAGCCATCCAAGTCTCCTGTGCCCTTGGAGGATCCAGCACAGGTGATCAAGAGCTTCTTGTCCACGAGGATCCGGTCGCGCTCGAGGTCCTTGACGATCTGGATCATGGACAAGTTGCGGCTCGAGCGGCGCTGGAGCTGCTGGTACTGGAAGTTGGCGAGCTGCTGCGCCGACATGGCTCCGCAACTGCTGCCCTGGCCAGCGGCCGTCGCCTTCTCGAGCCGATTTCGCAGCCACGTGAGCGGCACGCACACAGGGAAGCTCGCCGCGAGGATGTCGCGGAACTGCAGCATGTAGCAGGCCTCGCGCAGCTGACGCTCGAGCGCGTACAAGTGAAACACGCACACGCGGTCGATGGCGCGCAGCCACTCGTCGCGCTCGCGCTCCGTGGCGGCATTCGCGTCCGCGGACAGCGGCGGGACCTCAAACACGTAGACGCCATAGTCGGACGAAGACGACGAGGATGAGGACGATGCTGGATCGGGCACGACGGCCGTCGACGCCTGGGACGCTCCTGTGGAGGAAGGCGGCGCGTCAGCGAGATGCGCCGGGTCACTGCTGTTGGGCACGAGCAGCTGGAACCGCACGCGCGGCGGCGCGCCCGCGGGGCCGACGAAGGCGTCGGGCAGGCGCCGCGCCTGGCAGCCCTGCAGCTTGATCGCCGTGCGGCCGATCCAGTTGGTGTCTTCGTCTTTTGTCTGGGCCTGCATCGGATCGCTGAGCAGCCACGAGATGGAATTCGGCAGCTTGAACTTGCCGAATGCGGTCGTTTGCTGGGGCGTGGCGTCGCTGGAGGTCGATGACGCTCCCTGCTGCTGCTGTGGAGGGGGTCGCTCGTCGGCGCGGGCGGACGGAACGAGCTCCATGCGGCACTGCTCCTCCGAGAGGTTGACCCACACGCGCTGGTCCAGCGACGCCGGCTTGGCGCCCGAGCCGAAGAGCAGTGACTTAGTCGCGGCCGCGGCGCCGCGCTGCATGATGTTGGCGGCGATCACCGCGGGCGGCGCCTGCACGAGCGTCAAGTAGCCGGCCTTGACGTGGCGCGGGCCGTCGAGCTTTTCGACGGTCAGCGCCTTCATGACGCACAGCAGCTCCTGATGGAGCAGCTCGATGCCGGCGTCGCTGAGCTGGTTCTCCCAGCGGAGCCGCTGCGCGCACGTCCAGAGCTGCCGCACGCGCTGCTTGGCCTCGCTCTGCACCTGCAGGAGCTGCAGCGACGAGTTGAGGAACACGTCGCAGAGACCGTCGTCGACTGCGACCTCGGGCTCCCGGACCTCGGAAGGCCCGCTATCATAGACGGCCGCAGTAGTTGTCGGCTCCGCAGTGAGACCTTCGTCATCAATCTGGTCCTCGCTTTCTTCCCCTTCCTCTTCGTCATGCTTCCCACGATCCTCCGCTGCGCCCCGTGCCTCCGTGGACTTGTCACACGCACAGTTGCATGCCGCTTCGTGCTCAACAGGGCCATCACCGCTGGGGTGCACTGCGATCGGCGCGATGCGGATGTGGCTGTCGGACTGCGAGCGCATGACGCGCTGCAGGAACGACCGCATGGTCGCGCTGCTGCGCCGCGCGCGCGTGCCGGCGCCCGGTGGCTTGCCGCTGTCTTTCATAGTCAGATCGCTCGCGCTCTCAGCCACGCTCTCGGTGACCGGCGCTTCCGAGGGCAGCGACATGGTCGGCTGCCGCGGCGAGTCGGGCGCGTGGCGCTTGGCGTCCGGCTCCGCAGTTGTCTGTGGCGCCACGACAGCGGCGACGTTGGAGAGATCGAGTCGAAGGTCACCTAAGGCGCTGTTGTTCAGCGACGGCTTCCGCACCGACCCGTGGAAACTAGCAGTCTTCATGGCCGCCTCGCACCGACACCCACGCACTGAGATCCTCGCCCCGCAACCACACGCGCAGTGGAGCTGACTGGTGCCTGAGCCAGCGCTGTGGTGGCGTGTTCTCCCACCGCACGCGAGTGTGGCAGGCACAGTCTCAACGCCGTATTCTTGGCCGCCGCGGCCCAAACGGCCAGCATTCGGAAAATAGCTGCACGTTTCGCGTGTGCGCGCGTCACACACGAGCGCACACGTCGCAGATTGACGTGGCCAATTGCGTCAGCCTCAACGTTCCCGCGCGAACACTGGCCATGGTCTCCGCTCCGGTTTCGTCGAGAGATCTCAGAGACCAAAACGGAATGAGTGTTTTCTCTATGTACTTTTTCTCGATACGTCCGCTCTTGTGTGCGGGTGAAAATCAAACGGAGCGGGCGTGGCGGCGGTGGGGGCACACGTCGACGTGGAATCGTTGAAGCGCAGGGGGGAGGGGGCTCGTCTACTACATAACTAACAACGCACTTCAAAGAGTCGAGCGAGCCCCACGCTCGCCGCCGCTTCGCCGACCTGATAAACGCATCTCTCGTCGGCGTGTACAGTATTCGCTCGCTGGTGTGTTTACTTTTCCGAGGCCATCTCGTCCAGCGTCTTCTTGAGCACTTCGAAGGTCGTCCACGAGACCGCCACGCTCGGCGCGTGGACTAACAGGCGCGGCACGACGCCGCGGAAAAAGCCCGCGTAGCCCTCCTGGGCACGGATCTGCATGAGCGCGTCCAGCAGGCCGCGGTACTGCACGCGCAACTTGGGCTCGCCGCTCGGGGGCCGCTGTGGACACAATCGCAACAGAAAAAGTCAGACAAAACGCTTTACAGCAATCGAGGAGGCGACCTCGTCGGTCGCGGCACCCGTACCGTGTCGGCGTGTCGGACTGCACACGACTGGGGCACCGTGAGCGAGACGCCGCCGCGCGCCTGGAGCTGCGGGGCACAACGAGCACCCGATGAGCACTGCTTCCGAAACGCAGGTAATCGCACGTGTTTAGTCCGGACGCTCGACTCCCAACGTCGTCTCAACAAACCACAAGCCAAACGAAACTCACCGCAACTTCGTCCTCCACGAACACCATCTGCGTCTGCAAGCGCGTCTTGGCCACGTCCAGCGGGTTGGTGATCACGCCGGCGAGCGCGCCGGCGGCAGCGCCGGAGGCGATGTACGCCGAAACGTTGAGGTCGCCGCTCGGGTTCAGGATCTTCTTGAAAGTCTCGTTCGCCGAGACCATAATCATACTAACTCACACGCGACGTGAGACCACAATGATCCTCCCTCCATGACGGGTCCATGCGCGCGCCTACCTGTACGGCAGGTTCATGAAGAACGTGGTCGGGAAACTAATGTAGAGCGCGCGGATGCCCTCGTGGCGGATCACCGAGCGGAAGCAGTCGCCCACGCCGTTGTAGTACCCAAGCTGCAGGCGCTGCTTCACGACCTTCAGTGCGACAACAACAACCACAAGAACCTCGTGTGTCAATCTCCATCTCCCACACAATACGCTGGCTCGCAAGAAGGATCGCTGCACCGTACATCCATGGGCGTCATGATCATGTCGTGGCACACGGTCGCGACGACGCCCGAGGCGCCCGAGGCGATCGGCGTGTGCTCCGCTCTGTCGGCGCCAAACGTCTTCTTGGCCGACTCAAAGACCGAGAAGTACACGGCGTGGGCCGGCAGACTCGCACCGAGCATCGTGCTCACACCTGTGTGGAGGTGCAAACATCAGTTCAATACGTGACCTCACAGGCGCGTCCTAGTGTCCAACGCACCTCGGAACAATCGCAGCGGGCCTTCCTCGGTCACGAGGCGGCGCGCGGTCTGCAGCGCCGAGAGCTGCACCTGCTTGCCGTTCACGGGACACCGCTGGCACTGCATGTGCGTCTACACAGAGTGAAAACCAAGCGCATGTGAGCATCTCCATCGTGGATCCAACAGCCCCACAAGAGCCAACCGACTTTGATGGTGTCGATGGGGAAGATGGAGACGTGCTCGGCCACGCCCGCGGCCGAGCCGGCCATCATGTGGTGCAGGAACGACCCCTTCTCGGGCGTCCACTCCTCCCAGTCCTCGTCGATTACCGTGGACGACATAATGGGCCGCGACTCGGTCATCGTCGCCGGCAGCGTGTTCTCGTGGGGAGGTCCGGGTCGGTCGTGTTCGTAGCTCTTCGCCCGGCGGAAAGGCGGTGCGGGGAGCTACGCGGCGAAGGAGCGAGGGAGCGCGAGGCGGACGAGCGGAGACGCGTCCGTGTGGCCGAGCGGAGGAAGCGTAGGGCGGAGAGGAGGGGAGGGGAGGGAGGGGGAGGACGGCGAGCGTGCGCTGTTCCTTCCGAGCTGCTCGCGCAAGAGTGCTTGATTGAGGCGTGGACGACCCACCTTTGGTCGCAGCCCAGCGTATTTGATGTGCGCAACACCAGCCAGCGAGCTCCCCACACACCAACAAGGAGTACCGTAACCACCCTCATTTGGCAACCAACTTGCCGGTTCTTGGCTCTTCTCTACGTGACAACTTGACGACGAGGTGGGCTCGAGTTGCGCAATGGCAACTCCCAGCCGGTGATTGGGTCGGGGGAAGTTGCCTCGAGCGGCCGGGGGCGGACATCGGCCCGCCACGTGCCCAAGGTCGGGGGCAGTGAGGAAGGAGGAGGCGGAGGATGCGAGCGAGCAACGCCACGCGCTGTCACAGGGGGACGAGTGTCCGCCCGGTGGACTTGGCGTGTCGTTATCAACTCCAGTTAACGAAATCCACCGCCGCATTCCGCCCTCGCGATCCTCCACCAAACACGGCGTCCGCGCCGCGTTCGGTCGTTGGACCCAACGTTGACGGTCACCACGGTACTCCGGAGAAGGATGATGAAGGCTTCTTCGGCTGGTTTCCGGCCGCCCAGCTGCGCCGAAATGCGTGCCATGTTTCCAGGGAGCTCCAGCACGCCAGCCTGCAAATCGGGACTCCGGCGCTTTCGGCGTGAACACGGAATGATGGTCATCTGATCTCACATAAACCGGGCGACAGCGAGCAGCTCACTTCCGAATCGGAAGTTCCGATCGACACGCACAAGCGCTGCCGAAGCGCGGAGATCACATTCGTTTGACGTGGCAGAGAAAGAGGAAGTGTATGGTTCGGCAAGGGTTGGTGCTCTACTTGATGTTTTAATCGAGGGACGCGTGCAGAGCGTTTCTCGAAACGGCGATCGCGCCCGACGACCGCGACTGCAAGAAGCTGGTGAGCTCGTCGACGTGGGCCGTTGGCACGCGGATGCTGAACGTCGCGTGCGAGCCGTACTCTTGGGATACGATGTCGCCGACAAACTTGGTGCAGCTGTGCTTGACCGCGTCGACGTGCGCAAAGGGCGCGACGACGCGCACCACGGTCGTGGGCACTTTCGTGATGATCTCCGCTTCTGGTTGCTCGAGCGTTTCCTGAGCCGCCGCACCGTACGCGCGGATGAGCCCGCCGGTGCCGAGCTTCGTGCCGCCGAAGATGCGCGACACGATCACACACACGTCCACGAGCTGTGCGCGCTGCAGCGCGACGAGGATGGGCTTGCCGGCCGTACCGTGGGGCTCGCCGTCGTCCGAGCAGTACTCGCGGCCGTCCATGGTCGTGTACGCGTAGCAGTGGTGGCACGCGGTCGGGAGCAGCGCGCGCCGGTGCTCGAGCATTTCCTTCACCTGCGCCTGCACGGCGCGCTCGCCATCGATGCCGTCGCCGCCTCCGCCATCGCTCTCGAGCGGCCACGCCGCCGTGATGAAGCGCGAGCCCTTGCGCTTGGCGATCTCGAACTCGATTCGCCGGCGAAGCGAGCGGGCGGCCATCACAACCCAATATCCACGTACTGATTCAGGACGAGTCGAGCTCACCTCATGTCACTCCCCCTAAATAGAATCCCTCACCCATTCACCCATTTATCCAAAACCCACAACCGTTGAAATTCGATAGCAACACAGACGTCCGAAATATGTCGGTTTGTAACGGAATGATGGCACCGTCGACGCAGGTCTCATCACGCATGACTTGGCTCCGAGCCGTGTCATTATTGGTCGCGTGTACGGACCTCGCTTCCTTCCTTCCTTCCTTCCTTCGGCGTCAACTGCAGCCTCCTGCGACGTTGGGGCATTCGCTGATCGGCTCCCCACAGACACAAGCAGCAACGAACCTCCACAAGAGCGACATGGCGCAGCGCACAGACTCGGTCACGCGCTTCCTCGAGCTGCTGCGCATCCCGACCGTGAGCGGCGACGGCCCCAAGGGCGCCTACGACGAGGTGCAGTGTGTCTACGGCGTGGAAGAGACGAAATGCGCGATCCGAGTGACTGACGCGTGTGGCGAAATGCCTTGGATCTGGGTTTTTGTTAATGCGCTGACAGTGCGCCGAGTGGCTGCGCCTGTACCTCGAGGAGATCGGGCTGAGCGTCAAGGTCTTCTCGCTCATCGAGCACAAGCCGATCGTCGTGGTGCGTAATGTGATCGAGTGGTGTCCGCAGGAGGATAGGCGGTGAAGCTAACGGAGGCGTGTCCGTGAGAACAGGCGACCTGGCAGGGCGAGGACCCGTCGCTGCCCGCGATTGTCCTCAACTCACACTACGACGTCGTGCCCGTGATCCGCGAGTTCTGGGACTCGGACCCGTTCGATGTACGTTCCGCGAGCCACTGCGATCTTGTGGGTTGCGGCGGCGTCTGATAGATGCGTTTGTTATGGTGCGACAGGCCAAGGTTCTCGAGGATGGCAGCATCTACGGCCGCGGCGCGCAGGACATGAAGAGCGTGTGCATCCAGTACGCGGAGGCCGTGGCGAAGCTCAAGGCCACGGGCTTCACGCCCAAGCGCAACATCCACTTGCTGTACGTGCCCGACGAGGAGATCGGCGGCAACGACGGCATGAGCGTGTTCCTCGAGAGCGAGCAGTTCAAGGCGCTCGGTGAGATCGCGTTCGTCTTCGACGAGGGCCTCGCGAACACGGGGAACGCTTTCACGGTTTTCTACGGCGAGCGCGTGCCCTGGTGGTTCTACGTGAAGGCCACCGGCCCCACCGGCCACGGCAGCCGCTTCATCAAGGACACGGCCACGATCAAGCTCGTTGATATCTGCAACAAGGTACCGCACTACTGATGCGGCCAATGCTTATTACTATGTGTGCGATTGACTGACCAATACTTTGGTGTGTGGTGCGAAGGCGATCGCGTACCGCGAGGAGCAGGAGAAGATGTTGAACGCGGACGTTGGCTGCAAGCACGGCGACATGCACAAGAAGAAGCTCGGCGACGTGACGACGGTCAACCTCACCGTGCTCAAGGCTGGCGTCACGCTGGACGGCGGCAAGACGTACGCCATGAACGTGATCCCGACCGAGGCTGTGGCTGGCTTCGACGTTCGCATCTCGCCCAACGAGGACCTCGGCGAATTCTCGGTGCGGCCCCAAAACTATGTTGAGAAACGCATGATCGAGCTGATGGGCACTGACTGCTGTGGTGTTTTTGCATCGATGTGAAACAGAAAATGCTCGACTCGTGGTGTGCTGCGGAAGGTCTCTCGTGGGAGTTTGCGCCGCAGACCAAGAACGCGCTGCACCAGCATTACACGACCAAGTGCGACGAATCGAACGAGTGGTGGGTGCTTTTCAAGGGCGCCTGCGACGTACGTATCTCTGTGGATTGTTTTTTCTATTCTAGCCTCGTTTTAACTCTCATCTAACCGACCTTGTCCCCTCCACGATTCAGAAACTCGGCATGCGCGTCGAGACCGAGGTCTTCCCTGCTGCGACCGATAGCCGCTTCGTGCGCAAGCTCGGCATCCCGGCGCTCGGCTTCTCGCCCATGAGCAACACGGAAGTCCTGCTCCACGAGCACAACGAGCGTCTCCACAAGGATACGTTCCTTGGCGGCATTGATGTCTACGTGACGATCTTCACCGACATGTTTGCCCACTAGGCGCAGGCGCCTTTTGCTTCGCCCGTTGTCCGCACACACGTGTAACAGAGAGCTAGATAGCGTGCAACGATAGGCACTAGCTATGTCGTGCCATGGCAGTAAGATGGACAGATCCTGCGGATTCGGAACGTTTGTTCCCATCAAGACATCCTTGAACCCATGTTGAACAGCATTGAATTCTCCTTATTGGTCAATACTACACTGAGGGTTGTATTGATTGGTGGTAAATGGGAACCCAGATGACCTTCGAATTCGAATGCACGAGAATAGCGCTATCGGATCGTAGAGGAACCCAAACTGCAAGCGTTGCTGGCACTCGGAACCCGCCTCCCATCCTGTGCTACAGCAACCGTAATTATAGGCCCGTCCTCGCCGTCTTAATCCAGCGTGCTGGGAGGTGGGATCTTCTCGATAGCGGATAAGAGACCGAAGCAGGATGGAGAGACCCCGGCTCGGTCTCTTGACTCTCGTTTGGTGTCGCGCCCTGGTCTGCCCAGGGACTAGGCCCACAGCCAGCCTACTCTTAGAGCGGTGTTCTGTACAGGTTACCCGATGCTTCACGCGAACCGCGCACTGGGGCGCCGCCCGCACGCGTTTCCGTCCCTCATTCCAGTATCTCTCTACCGGCCAACAACCTCCTCAGCTCCATAGCACCAGCACCACCAAAAGAAGCGTCCGAGACTCTCCCCAGCGTCTCAGCTCTTCTTCTTCCCTCCGAGCCGGTTCCTTCCCCGCGCTCATTTCTCGGTCCCACGACGCCGACGCCCACTCCTCGCAGCAAGATGATGTCCGCTACTCGCACCAAGACGCAGACGCAGGGCGGCGCCAGCCTCAAGACCGAGATCCCCAAGTCGGGCGGGCTCTTCCAGACCGTCGTGTTCTCGCGCAAGCACACGAACAACGGGCCGGACGCCGAGCTCGCGGCCGGGGGGAATGCGACGCCGTCGAAGAAGTCGCTGGGTGATCTGACGCCCAACCCGCTCGCGAGCATCGTCCACCAGGCCGACCGCAGCGGCAAGCAGAACGGCATCGTCGCGACGCCCTCGCGCGGCTCGTCGCGCCGTGCGCACGGCTCGCGTGGTGGCAACGGCGCTGGCGGTGACGACGACCAGAACCCGAACAGCGGCAGCTTCCGCAACCTGTTCGCCAACATTTGGTCGGCGCTTGGTTCCTCGGACCAGGAGAAGCAGCAGCAGGGTACCGCGCAGCAGACCCAGCAGAAGGGCCCAAGCGCCAAGCAGGCGCCCAGCAGCAAGCCGAGTGCGGCGACGTCGCGCAACGTCGTTGAGCTCCGCAAGAGCGTGCTCCCGCCGCTGGCGCCGCAGGATGCCGGCAAGAAGTGCCTCGTGCTGGACCTTGACGAGACGCTCGTGCACTCGTCGTTCAAGCCCACGACGAACCCGGACTACATCATCCCCGTGGACATTGACGGCACGGTCCACCAGGTGTATGTGTGCAAGCGCCCCGGTGTCGACGAGTTCCTCGTCGAGATGGCCAAGTACTATGAGATCGTGGTGTACACGGCGAGTCTGAGCAAGTACGCCAACCCGCTGCTGGACCGCCTGGACCCGCACAACACGATCAAGTACCGCCTCTTCCGCGAGCACTGCGTGCAGTACGAGGGCAACTACGTCAAGGACCTCTCGGTGCTCGACCGCGACATCACGCAGACCATCATCATCGACAACTCGCCCTTGTCGTACCTCTTCCACCCGCGCAACGCGATCGGCTGCTCGAGCTTCATCGACGACATGGCCGACCGCGAGCTCGACTCGATCTCGCGCTTCCTCGTGGACAACAAGGCCGTGGACGACGTGCGCAACCACATGCACACGTGGGACGCCAACTACTAGATTGTGGATGCGGACCGACGAGGCGACCCCACCCCAGCCGCCGAGGTGCTCCAACCCCTCTCCTTTTTCTATTATCCTCCCCTTCTTATCTAACCGAGCACCCACCAGCACGCGCGCCATATCCCATAGGTAGATAGACCGAAAGCGACACACGTAAACGTTGGCTAAACGAGACTCTGTGGCAAACTAAATCGTGTCTCCTTTCATCTCTTTCCGCCAACGCCTCCCCGTTCCTCTTTGTGTCCATGGACTGCTCTTCTGCACGCAATTGATATTGCACGGCTGTGTATGTGAGCCTCGAAGGCGTAGCGCTGTGGACTACTCGTAAGAGGCTGGCAAATCCCTTCCAACATCTAAATTAGATGGAAAGCTCCCGATTTTGTCTGTCGTGGTCAATTTTTGGATTGTGTGAGTCTATCTTGTCTGGAAACTCTGGGCAGCGACTCCCGGCTCCGTCTTGCACGTCTCGCGGTCTTCATCGCTTCGATCTACGCTTTTCTCACGACGTCAACGGCCCGTGTGTCATGACGGCGACGACAGGCAACGCGTCCAACACGACCGCGCCGGCAGCATCGCGTGAAACCCCAGCAAACAAAGGCATCACGTACGGCAAGTCGTGGGCCGACGACATCCAGAAGTATCATGTGGGTGTGCTCAGATCCTATGGGGAGCTGGTGAAAACTAGCCATATTGACAATCAAATACCATCGCCTAGGCGGCCAAAGCCACGCTTCCTTGGAAACAGGAGCAGCAAACGCCCGTGAAGCACGTCACGCGGTACGAGAAGTCCCGTCAAGAGCGCGAGTACGATCTTGTGCTGGGCAAGTTCCGTGACGCCAAGAGAGAGCTCAAGCTGCACACCGACGAGGCTGGCAAGCGCACGCATGACCTCGAGCACAGCCGGGTTGGTGACCGCAGGCCAGACTTCTGTTCGAGTGACGAGTGATACTAACCACAAACGACTTGTTCTTCTCGTTCCACGTAGGCTCGCCAACTGCGCGACGTCCAGCGCTTCAATTTGATCAACCATTCGCCCATGTACACGGGTGCGCGCGATCCGAAGGATCCTCCGGCCGAGACACGCGAACTTAGACGTACGAGCAACGTCAACTACAACATCGTGACCAACATCGAGCGTGACGGGCTCTCGTCTCCGTCGCCTGCCAACGGTGTACCTGCATCGCCCACGTCGCCAGCGGCGAGGAACCGCCGCGTGCGCGAGTTTAACATTCTCACGAACAAGTACCACGACCGCCACGCCCAGCGTGAGCAGGATGAAGGCGCACTAGCCAAGGAGATTGCCGCTGTCAAGTTCACCAAGAAGAATAACTTTCACCCGGTGCGGATCGCGTTTTACGACCCGGAGAAAGAATCCCAATTCGTCGATGCGCGCGATCAGGAGCAAAAACTCCACGGTCAGGACCGCGTTGCCAAGCTTCCACCCCGCGAGCGTTTCGCCGAGGGCAAGATCTACAACATCCTGAATCAGAGCGTGATCAACCCCAGTCAGATCACTCGGTACGACGGCAACACTGAGCGCGCCAAGAACAAAATGCAGCAGCATGCATTCGAGACGCGCATGCTTGAATATGGTCAGCACCTCGCCGAGCGGGAGGAGCAACTGTGTCTCAACCGATTCGCCCATGAGCGCCATTCGCAGGCTCATGTCCACAGGTTTGATCCCATCACGAACCAACCATTCGACGGGATCAACGCAAAGGCGCGAGTTCCCACGCGCACGATCGCGGCGCTGCCGGCGTGGCAGGTACTAGAGCGTGGCGTGCCATCCACAACTAAAGTCGCTGCCATGCTCGTCGCGAAACGAAGTCACCTCGAGACTGCATCGTCACCACCGCAACCGGCGGGGGGAAACGTCGTCTTGTCGTCGGGCGACGGAGCGTCGGAGCGAAGAGCGAACATACTGGTCGTCGACCACCCAGCCCAGGTGAGTTCACATAGTGTGGATGGCTATTGCCGTTGAGAAAGAGTTTCAGTTCTGTGTCTAACACCAAGCATGTCCTAGGCCGAGACTCCAAAAAGATCGACCAGGAACGACACATCCTCAGCAATTCGAACGGGAGGTTTTGGAATGCCGACACAATAGTACACATGTATAGACACGCACTGTTTCAACCCTTCTGACGCCTCAACCGGCGCAACGAGATCACACGCGGAGCCCCGAGAAGCACCACACTTCCATGTTCTCCATCTCGAAAGCTCCACCTTCTTGGCTCACAGGAGCCAGTGGCGGCGAGTCGAACGTGTCACACGCGTGCGAGAAGCCACGCAACTCGTCGAGTTGGATGCATAACGCCATGCCTTTCTTTCCACCGCCCATCATGAGAGCATCGTTTCTTCCGAACATGAAGGTGTCGTCAAGCCCCGACCACGCGTACACTTTCATCTGCGGTCGCAGCGAAAACACAAAGCAGCGACCATTGCCGTACACGTCTGCCGATGGCTTCCATGAAGTCGACGAAAACGCGCCAAAAATCTGGTCGCGTGTGTCCTTGACCACGAGCAATGTCGGCCCTTTCCCTTCAACGTGGGCGTAGAAACTGAGGATATTCCATCCGTGGTGGCGCGTGTCGAACACAAGTTCCATGTCGTTACACGTCAGGTACTCTGGCAAGTGAGCCCACAAGTAGTGCACATGGCGCTCCGTGAGAAACGCCGACGTCTGCAGCCACGATGTGGCTACCTCCGACTGCGCTGAGAGGTTTCCTTTCTTCTTTTTCTTGGCAGCGTCTCGTTTGGATGCACCACTCTGCCACAACTTGAACTGGTCACTTGAGCTCAGCGCCTTCGACACGCGCTGCCACTCTTGTTTGGTCATTTTACCTTGGCCCTCAACGCGGCTCTTTTCGCTGGCGGACGCTGCTGGGATCAATGAGTTGGGGCCGTTGTTGGCTATGGATCCACGGCGCACGAGCGTCGTTGGAACATTCTTGTTCTTCGTTTTGCCGAGTCGATAGTGGCCGTGCTTGTACTCCGCCGAGTCTGGGAACATCGCCGTCGCCGTGGACCGCGAGGACACTTGCGCGCGGTTTGTCTTGAAGTACGTCTCGAGGTACTTGCGGTACGCCGAAGGGCGCCGAAACGTGATCGTCACTGGCGCCAGCAGCGCGGCAACGTGGTCGATTGCGTCGTCCGTCGGCCACTTCGCGACACTCGCATCACCATTTACGGCCATGACCACGTCGCCGATCTGGATCAGCGGTGCGTAGTGGCTCGCGTCGTACACTTCGACTGAGCCGTACAGCCGCGTCGACGGCGAAAGGCTGACGCGCAGTGGCACTTCGTGGAACGTCGCAGTGAACTCGCCCATGGGCGTGAGCTCGGCGGTCGACAGATTGCGCGGCCGCGTGGCTACCTCCACGGACCCACGATGCGTTGTCCCAGCCGCCACAGCGTCACTTGGCGACGATGATCCGGACGATGGATCCATCTCGGGTGTTGGCTCGAGCCCACGTGTCTTCCGCGGCGAACCCGACGGGGTCACGTTCTTCTTCCCGTGGGTCGCGCTCATCTCTTGCTTCTTCTTCTTCTGCTTGAGCTCGTGCTGGAGCGATCGCTTCCACTGCATCGACGGCGCCCGCGCAAGGAACGTCTTGTGATCGAGATCGGTATTCTTGCCGCGGTACTCGGTCGACGCCGGGAACATCGCAGTCGACATGGCGCGCGAGTCGAACGAGCCGTACAGCGCCGGCCGTCGCAGCGTCACGACCACGGGGCACGCGCTGCGCTGCAGGTACGCTGCGAACGCGTCGCGCGGTAGCTTCGCGGCGCGCGCGTTGAAGTTCACGGCGACTACCACGTCGCCGCGCTGAATCTTGGCGCGCTCGTGCGCGTCGTCACTACGGTGCGTGTCGCTCGCCACGGAGGAGATCTCCCAGGTGCCGTAGAGCTGCGTGCTGGGCACGAGCCCGAGCCCGAGCGGCTTGCACGCGAACCAGACGTTGAACTCGCCGTCAAGTCGGCTCACTGCGTACGGCCGCATGGCCTCCTCGTCCTCGCTGGCGTCTCCATTCGCCGAAGACGCCGACGGAGACCGCGAGCCGGCGTCGCCCGCGCTGCGTCGGCTCCAGCGCGGCGTGGGCGCGGCCGCCAGCGGCGAGGCGCGCGACCCGAGCGCGTCGTCCTCGACGTCGAAGAGCGACTGCAGCAGCCCGCGCCAGCTGAACGCCGTCGGTGAGCTCATGGAGGACGATCTTTTCTCTTTCTGGAGCTGCTGCTGGCAGAGGGGAAGAAAATGTGGAGCGACGGGGGAGGGCTGGACTTTTACTGGCCCACGGGGGTACAATTGGACATGTTGAAGTTGGAAACCCTGACGTCAGAAGCGATGAAGAAGCGTCGCACCAGCACGAGGTGCGTGCGGGTTCTCTTGCACAGTGTCGCGGCAACCATAACCGAAGCTCACTAGGAGGGGCCTGAAACATAGCGGTCTAAACATAGCGATTTTGGGCCGGATCACAGAAAAATTGGTCTCTGTTATAGAGAGGGGTGACATGAAAACCATCCCGCTTTTGGTCTAGTGTAGAGGAAAATTGGGCTGAAAGGTATTATCGTAGACGGCCACATTGCTAATAGAGAGAGAGAGGGGTGAAAACACACACAAAACTGTGGCAAACACATCGACCCGCTACAATCACACAAGCCCCGTGCTGATCACACACAAGGCTGGACTAACACACACATACGTACCGTGGTCAGTGCACAGAGCTAATGGAATCCCACACACTGGAGCTCCAGAACACTCGTAACCGAATTACAGCCAATTAGAGACAAGTACCCACTCTCACGGGTAACCCGCTGTTTGCGACGGTGCTCTGCTCCATGGACAAACGGTCGGTCCGATCAACGGCAAGTGCGGCAAGCACGTGGGGTGCTCGTGGAACACATTCAAGGTCTCAGTGACGGCGGGGAAGTCGCCGAGGGATGCTTCAACGAGGACGACATGGGCCGTTGGTCTTGGGCAGCTCGCGCGGGCAGCTGGGGGAGTGTTCTCTCGACTGCAAGGCTTGGGGCGCACTCAACACGCCCATAGTGTTCTTGCGCGTGGCGTCCATCATGAAACTCGTGGGCGAGGGCATCAAGCGCTCGAACCTCACGAGTTGTCCGAAATCGAGCATTTTGAACAAATCCATTGTTGCTCGCAATATCCTTCGTTTCGCAGAAGACCGTACAGTTAGCAGCGATTATCATAACAAACGGAGGCAGATCATGCCGTTGAGACGCACGCAACGGGATGCATGGATATGGAAGTAAGATGTATTGCAAGTGTTACCGCTGAGTACTCCACTACTCGCGTCCTACACTACAGTATTTACACTCAAGTGAGTGCTGGCCCGCTCGCTCTGGAACGTCCAGAACGACCGTTGCGAGAGCTGCGGCCGTAAAGAACCACCTTTTCACCAGGTTACGGGAGATCACGATCTCGAAATGCACAGATCACGTGGATCCAGTAGCCGTACTTGAAGTAGAGTCCACACGGACAGGTCTCCTGGACAAATTATGTCGCCTAGCGACGGTGGTTGTGACTACCAGCTAGAGGAATATGATCCTTTCTTTCCAAAAACAACAAAAAAGGTCTCCTGGACAACATCAACAACCAACCATTCACAGGCTGACCATGGACTTCCATTCGCTGGTTGTGTCCATGTAGCAAGCTTGCTGACTCGCACCATTGCTCGGACCACGTTCGTAGCGCACACGGAGGAGCGTCGAGCGCACACGAACGAAGTCATCACCCAGTGATGCTTTCGGCTCGAGAGGCGACATCATCGTCGCTGTCTTTGTCGCCCACATGTTTCCCGTCTGCATCATCATCTTAGCACGCTTCACAACATCCAGTGTTGGCGACCGCGTTAGTCGAGAAATAACTCCATCGCCAGACTGGAGATGACAGCACTCGCCCAGCTTGCAGCCTACCCATTCGCGTCCGCAGTCCCAACGTGTGCCGCGACTTGATGGCATTGTTGAATTGCTCCAAGCGCTTATTGGTCGTTGCGAGACCGACGTTTGTCCAGAAACACTGCCAGTCCGAGATTGAACTGCGCAGCCACAGACGATCAAAGTACTCAGCAAACGACTTAGTATCATCGTCATCATCGCCACCTCGTGAGTGCACCATCGCGATGTCCCACGAATTCCCCCGAGTCTTTGATATGTCGTAGATGTCATGGAGAACCGCCTTAGCCTTTCTCCTGGGGATCAACTTGGTATTCTCAAGCACTTTCGCGACGACGTGGTAGAAGCACATCAGGTATCGTGGCCGCTCGTGATCTTGAAACGCGTTCATCACACCGTTGTACTGGTTGACTTCTGCGTCACCCATCACGTCGTGATTCGCGATGTGGTAGCGGCGGAAGGTCGCGACATGCTGCTGGACCCTGTGATAGAGACGGCAGGTACGAGGCGTCGATGCCGAAGCTCATCGCCATCGCGTTCCGGATCACAGAAGGACCCAGGTCGTTAGGTGCAAGTGTCTGTGCAAACAGTTTGAGTTCGTGTGTGAACGGGCAGGCTCGTGGCAACTGAACCGGTGTGTGGTACAGGTTGAGCTCGTGTATGTTGGATCGGTTCGTGAGTTGACATGTCGCCATCTTGCATCGCCAATCGCATGGCGTGTGCGGAAAGTCCTTCGCGTCGACGGACGAGGCGCACGTGAAGAGCTCATATCGCATCATGTGGTCTACACTGGTGAAGCCACAGACCAAAGACGAAGATCGCTCGTGTCTGTTCGAACGGACTTCATGTGCTCGAGAATGCGTATAGTGTCCGCATGATCAACCTGTAGGACCAAAGGCCGCCAGGGAAGTCGAATCATCGCCGAGTGTGCTCCCGTGCCAAAGAAATTGGAATTTTTCCCGAGCTGAAGAAATCGCGAGCGGGTGCGAAGTGGGGGACGCGTGGCAGCGCCTCGTGCATCAGCATCCACACACTGGGCAGGTCGGACCTGGCTCTTGGACGGCCGCCTTCTCGTTTTGATTTGTTTTGCCAGCAGAGCGGGTCGGGCCGATGTCCGAAAACGTCGATTCTGGACCGGTCCGAGATTGGCCATTTACACCAGACAGAGTGACAAGGTTCACGTGGTTGTTTGAGGCCTTAGGCTCATTATGGGTTGAGAAACAAAGTGAAGTGTCCCAAAACCAACAAGTTGCGAGTTGTTGTTCCGACAAAGCGGCGTCTTGGGTTCGCTGGGTTTGAAGGGGCTGTTGATGCTATTATAGTAAGGGTGGTTATGGATCTCGCCACGCATGAGGTCTGTTTTATAGCGAGTGACAGCACGCGATACATTGTAGCAACTCTAACACCTCACGGCAAACGCGCCCGACAAATGGAATGTAGTAGCTGAATCTCTTACGCTCGCCAGTTGAACGTGAACGCGTTGGCTGTGCATCGCCAGCGCAGACCAAGAATGACAGTGCGGTAGCTAGTGCGGCGTGCTTCTCGGCCAGGGTCATGTACGCGTGCTTAGTGATGAACACCTCGAGCTCAGTCGCTTTGTCCCGAAGACATCTACGGCGACATGGGTCGTTCTCGATGAGACTGGTCACCGTGGCGCGCAGTGCGTTTTCCCAGTCCCAGTCAGTGACGACGGTGTCTTTGGTGATGCTAGTCACATCCGTGGAAGGTGGACTCGTTCTCGATTGGCCTCATCACGGGGCTGGTGAGAGACTGCGCTGGTCGAAGCGTTGGCGCAGCTGGTAGTTGATCCCTGCCCTTGATGTTCTCTGTAGATGTCGTCTTGTCGGTCTCCGGTGTCTCTCATTATCAAATACACGATCGTCTATGTGTTCTTGGTTTCGCGCAACACCAAGCAGGACAGTCTGACGGACAACCAGCGCGCTGTATATCCTCGGTGGAATGCTCCGCCTGCCTATGAGCCTTAATGGCAAGCCGTTTGTCTGGTCCTAGATGACTCATCGCCGCGTAATCACCCTCTCGCCGGCTGAGAACAAGATTTACGATATTTTAGAAGGGTTGGGGTTCCATTTCGGGGAGAACGTGTCGTAGGCTAAATCGAACGTGGTGGTCGCGGCGTAGATGACGGCGGATGACTCTGACCCAGTCCTCCCGCAACCATGCAACGGGCACCGTGTCATGTCGCCTTGTTCGTACTCGATAAGGGGACGGAGGAAGGTGGTGCTGTAGTGCCGGGGTACACGGGTCGCGAAGTGACCTTTGAGGACATGTTCGGCTCTGACAACAGAGGCTCGGACTAACAGAGAATCGTGAGGTGAGAATGCAGGTGCTTGTGTCTATTTCGGAATCTATCTGAACAACATTAGGCGCTAACATTAGTAAACCACATTATGGAACGGATTCGCAAACTGAATCAACATAAATTCATTCATTACACCTAATACCGTACAGTATGCGCCCCTCACGGCGACCTCAGTGAAGGGCGGTGAATGACTGGAAACTCGCCCCTACGACGCACCACGAGATAGAGGACGAGGACAACTCGTGCACTCTTGCTCATGAGTCTGAAACAAAGCAAACGAGCACGATTAGGACACGCCACTAAATAATTGCGCAGCATTTCGCTGCAAATCCACGTTGCACTTACGAGCAGGCACGGCGATTCTTCTACGGGGAGGGTCTGGTACCCGCCCCTTCACGAGCCAATACCCCCTGGTCCGACACGAGAAAGAGAACAATCCAAACTTGGGCTAGAACAACGGTGGTGGACGAGATGGCGCGCACTCCAGCGCCGAAAATGAGCTCTCCGGGAGAACCGGCACTGCAATTCAAATCATTGCGGCGGGGGGCACACAACGACTGATGGGCATTCCCTATTCCACTTTCTAAATATACTTCCCCCTCGTGTGCTGGACATCAGTTGCGTGTGCTCCTCACGGTTTCTTGTGTGTTTGTAATGTTCTCTCCATTGCTAGACCCCCTCCTGCTGTCAGACGAGGCTAGTGTGAGCACCTTCTCAGCACACCAAACCAAAACATGTTATATCACACAGTACGCGGTCAGTAGCTAATTAGTGGGCACAAGGGTGTGCCCAGCAGAGAATCCGTTCGAAAAACACACCAGGACATGGCACCAGCAGAGGGGGGGGGGGGG
>JAADWV010000205.1:0-52845 GCA_023336295.1 Pythium folliculosum
AACCCCCCCCCCCCCCCCCCCTGTATCGAGACATCGCTCAAAGTTTGAGTCGTGCGAGAAGAACACAAGCGGAAGAAAACCTTCGGCGCATAAAACCACGGCCAACCGTGCGTTGAATTTGATGGGAGGATCTCCCCACGTCCCACACGGCGCCAACCAACCTCATTTTCTTGATCATTATTCATCAAGCAGCACAACAGCGCAACCGGTGAGAAGCACCATGGATCAGCCGCTGCACCAGACGACGAGCGGATCGTCGGAGCCCCACGCACCGTCGTACAAGACGGAGGCCGCGCAGCGAGCGAACGAAGGTCCAACCCGCGAAGACGAAACGCAGAAACTGACTCCCACACCTGCCAGCGAGAAGCAAGGCAAAAAGCAAGATCATCTGGGTGCGTGCTGCTGATATGACACTGATCGTTTGCTGCTTTTACAGATGCCTGACTCGGTTTGGTTTCCCAGCCAGCATCCGCGACAGCCACGACGAGTTGAGCGACCTCAGCGAGGAGAACCTCGCCGAGTACACGAGTCTGCTGGTCGCGTACATGCGCGCCGCTGAGACGCAGCGCGAGGACGCGGTCATCCACGACCCGTACGCGGAGCAGCTCGCGGGGGATGCCGGCGCGTCGTTTCTCCAGTTTGTCTCCAAGTGGTCGCCCCACGTGAACACGCTGAGCGACTTTATCGCACTCCGTACGCGCAGCATTGACGAAGCGCTCATGCACCGCCACGAGTCGATCCAGCAAGTCGTGATCTTGGGGGCCGGTCTCGATAGCCGTGCGTACCGCATGAAGACACTGGCGGACTGCCTCGTGATCGAAATCGATACATCCGTGAGCATGATGACGCGCAAGGAGAAGCTGTTGAAGGAGGCCGGTGCTCACGTTCTGGCCAAGCAGCACCACGTGATCATTGCAAACTTGGAGCAAGACATGTGGCAGACGCAGCTCATCGAAAAAGGGTTCAATCCGAAGGCACCGACGTTCTGGCTTCTCGAAGGACTGCTGTACTACATGCCCTACGACAACAACGTGCGTCTGGTGAAGGCGATCGACGCGATCTCGGCGCCACAGAGCCAGCTCTGGGCGGATATCGGCGGCTACGCGCTTGTCAAAGGAGGGGACGACGACGCTGAGGGCCTCTTTCACACCCACGCGCTCAAGTACGGTGAGAAGGACCCTCAAAAGGGCGTGTTGTCATTGCTCCAATGGCCGCTGCAGATTCTGGCCACGCTGGACCAGCCGCGCGAGCTATACGGGCGAGAATGGAAGCCGTTTACCGTGTTTTCGAGTGAGAAGGGCGAGGAAGAGGTCGTGCCGTGGTTCTTTGTGGAGGCCACCAAGCCAGAGGAGCATGCGAATCCAGCGCCGTTGCTCTGAGCAAATCGCATCGATCACACTCCGGACCGATCACGTGTTGCCCGGGTCAAGGAACACGTCGGCGATGAAGAGAACCCTGCGCATGTGTTTCAGCTACAAGGTCAACGGATCTTCCAGCTCCTGCAATAAAAACGCTTTGCCTGCATGTTGTGCTTTTGCAATTCTCATCGCTACTCTTTGGCCTCATGTTGTCGGTGCTAAGCTTTCCTTTCCTCTGGGTATCAGAATTGGAGCTGGTCAATCGATGCCGACGGTCCCGTGCAATAGATGTTCCCAACTCTTCGGATGGCGCTTTGGAGATCTCGCGATCCGACAGGCGATTCCATGATACACATCCATATCGTTTTTAGCAGGTGTATATGATTCCAGTACAAAGCGTTGACGTCCGACGTCCTGTCTCCGGGAAGCCGAGCTGCTTCCTCACTCGACCATTCTTCACCCACGACACACAGCCCACGTGCACGCATCGGCACAACGCTGGACAGCAAGCGGGATTTCGTCTCCTCACCGTTATTATGATGAAGGCCGTTTCGCTCGTGTTGGCCACGATGCTGCGCGCCATCAAGCATGCGTGGGGATCGTTCTCTGTTGCAATCACCAGCTTCTTCCTGCGCGTTTTCAAGCAGTCCAAGCGCGATGAACCCACGCCGCCTGAAGGCACGACTCAACCTACCGCCAGCTCCTCGCCGACGACAGCTGTCGCCGCATCTCGGGTGACCACGGAAGCTTCACCTCAAGTCCGAGTTCGCGCGCGCGGTCCCATCGTCCAGCTGCGCCGTCGCCCATCGGCGTTCCCGTATTCCATTGCGTTTCGCGCCGTCGCCGCGTCCCCACCATTGACCCCGATTCCACGTCGCGCGCCGCGTGGCTCCATCCCGTCGATCGTCGTGACGGCTTACCTTCGGTCCGTCTTGTCCCCGATGGATCCATTGATCGTGGCCTCGACAGCCCCGTTGGTCGGACTGCCTCTCGAGCTCCATTTCCACGGCGAGGCGCGGTCGCCATGGCTCCCGTTGTCGGTGCCAGCGTTCGCCGACGAACTCCTGCTCCCGCCGACCGCGCGCCATTCGATTTTGCTCGCACAAGGGGCAGCCGCGCGTGATTACGCGCCGGACGCACCGTTGCAGCGACGTGTGGCACTCTTGCGGATGCTCAGCGCCCGCCAGTACCGCCAGCGTGCGCCCCCACCACAAGACCCCGTGACCTACGACTGCGGCTGCGGCTGGTGCCCCGACGGCGTCGCCGCGTACGAGTTGTGCGCCGCCGTGACGATCCGCCGCACGATGCGCATGATCGCACGTCCCGCGACTAAGTCGGCGGCTGGTGCCGTCTGGCGCCGCTTCGGCTCGGTCGGTGCATCGGCCACGAGCTTCCCAGGCCGTGTTCGAGAATGAGTCGATCCCGCGTCCAAAGCAGCAGCAGCCCACCGCTGCGTTCCTCCCAGTCGTCGCTATGATCCTTTCACTCTTCCTGCGCGTCGTTGAAACTCGCTCACCCGAGTCCAAGTTAAACCGAATCCATTGGATACCACGAGCCTTCGCTTCGCCAGCGCCTAGTCGTTATAGGACAGGCGGACGCAGCCTACCACAAGAGCTCGCCACTATCAGCGCTGCGCATGTTTGTAGGGTGAACCCAAATCGAATCCAACTTCCTTCATCACTGTACCCATTTCTGAAAGGCAACATCCAGTCCTTCCATATCTAACGTTACATCTCCATAACTAACGCATGGGTTGATCCCAGAGTGCTTCCACCCAGAAATATCGAGGTTTTATGAGGTTTTATGCGACTGGATGCCCCAGTTCTATTGGTGGGGGTCGGAAGGCGGCGATCCGTTGCATCTTGGTCGAAGGGAAACAACTCTCAGCTCTGGCGCCCACATCGAACGACCGCGACCGCGACGCATCAGGGCTCGATCGGCGGTGCCCTTTAGATCCGTGGGCCTTCTCTTCCTCGTCCGCGTGCTCCCCTCTCCTCCTTCATCCAGACGTCTATCCCCGATATTCCGTCGGGCACAGACTCGTCAACAGTTCTCTCTCTCTCGCCCGGAGCGTCTAAACGTATCTCCACCCGTCCACTCCGTTGCCCCGATGGGCGCCGAGTGCTACACGGAGAGCTGCACGGCGTGTGGCAGCGCCGACGTGGTGACCGACTTTGGCGCGGGCGATATCGTCTGTCGCGACTGCGGTATGATCCTCGGTGAGAGAATAGTTGATGACTCGCCCGAATGGAGGAACTTTGCTAACGACGACCGCGGGGGCGACCCCGGTGCGAAATCCAGGGTGGGCGAAGCCGTCGACGCGCGCCTCGAGGGCGCGTCGCTGACGACGTTCCTCGTGGACCCCGTCAAGGGCAAGTCGTCCGCGTCGGGCGAGTCGGGCAAGCCGCACCGGCGCCCCGGGCTCAAGACCGAGTCGGCCAAGATGCGCCGCATGGAAGACATGATGCGCGGCATCCAGAAGATCGCCGAGGAGATGAACCTGCCCAAGAGCGTCGTGGAGGTCGCGCTGGATGTGTACGCTGAAGCCGAGAAGAAAGAGATCAGCATGCGCGGTCCGGACAAGCAGAGCATGGCGGCGGCAATGGTGTTCATCGCGTGTCGTCAGACGGGCAACTCGCGGTCGTTCAAAGAGTTTGAAGCTGTGAGCGGCGTCCCGAAGAAGCGCATCGGCAAGTCGTTTATGACGCTGTCCAAGACCCTCCAGCTGGAGATGGCGCAGGCGACTACGGAAGACTACGTGCGGCGCTTTTGCTCTCGCCTCGGCCTCTCAAACAAGACCCAGACGATCGCGTACGGCGTCGCGCAGAAGGCCGACTCGCTTGGACTCTCGTCGGGCAAATCGCCTATCGCGGTCGCCGCGTCCGTTATTTACCTCGTGGCTGCCTACACGGATTCGAAGCGGTCCCTGCAGGAGATCAGCGACGTATCGATGATTGGCGAGAAGAACATGAAGATGGTGTGCAAGGAGCTCAACAAGAGTCGCATGACGCTGTTCGAAGGAGTGCTTCTCACGTGAACCAAGATCGTGCTTCCCAGCGTCGACAAGGGCGTACCAAGTTTGGAATGAGTCGGCCTTACACGTCTGCCGACTTTGCTTTCCAGGGTGTGGAGTGAGTCAGCCTTACACGCCAGCTGACTCCAGCTCAGGCCCACGCCACCTATCCGTCCTGCATGCTTCTCGCGACTACGACTCTCCGTTGCTGTATTTGGAAAAAGCACGAGAACGTAAGTATGCGAGGAAACTACGTAAGTTATTATTCAAGTTAGAAAGGAACAACGCAGCCTATGCGGTGGGGTATGCCTGCTCTGCAAGTGTCCGTCCAGGGCCAGCGAAGCTGCAGAGCGCGGCACTCCTTAATTTCTGTCCGAGCACCGACACAACATCGCGCATCGTAGGTGTTCCTGCTCCCCAACACAGTACCGATAGCATAGAATCACATCACAATACAGCTTTAGACCAAACGACTGATGAGCGCAATGTGCCGCAGCCTTCTTCTCCAAAATCGGAGGCCGGAGAGATGCTTCACACCTCATAGGGTGCGCACCGCACAGGTCGTTCTCGAACATCTCACGAGCCAGACAAAGCACATTTCTGCATTACTCAATCATACAACAGTTGACAGATCTCTATCCAGGACGTATGCGCCCGTGGGTTTCGGTGCAGCTTCCACACGATCCCACGATATAGGAACTCTTCGCGGTTGTTGATGCGCTTCACAACGATCTCGACATTTGTCTGGAGCTATAATAGCAGTCAGGAAAAATCAAGACCAAATTTGATGAGCTCAGCCAGCTTAAAATGTCCAAAACAACCCGTGAACGCACCTCTTTCGTGCAGGGCTCGGGCAGCAGCATCGACAAGCCGAGCGTCAACGCACAACAGAGGTACCCGCACGCGTAGCACGGCGCGCACGGGTAGTAGTCCTCGAGCGTCTGGTTGATCACGTCGATGCAGAACTTGAACTCCTTGCGCGAGACTGAAAGGGTACAGGGTCGCGACCACGCCACAGATGAGTATCAAAGCAAGCGTTCGTCGGGCCACTCCTTCAGTGAGCTCCACGCACTGATGCCATCGAGCGCGTCCGGAAACGCGTCGTTGTAGGCCGACGAGAATCCGGAGATGGTCTGGAGTCCTGTGGCCTCGAGCCGCGCGAGCACGATCTGCTTCGGTTCCGCGTTGACGAGCAGCTCCTTCGACATACCCGCGCCGGGGCGTGTCGTTCCGCGGCCGGGAGGCGGTGACAGGTTCGCGCTCTCTCTCCGTCACGCTCGGGCGACGCCTAATTTTAGAGGGCGCGTCGCGACGTTCGATGACGATTGGGAAGGATCCATGCGATCCTGCAGGGCCACGCGCGCGGAGGGTCGGTGAGCGAGTGTTCTTCCACACACACGTCGCAGATTCTGGGCGATCATGGTGAAAGGTCGCCAGATCCTTGGAAGGACCAGAGGCGTGTACAGTGACCGACCAATCAATATTTTGCTTACAGAACAAGGTGCCACTGTTGTCAAAACAAGGTAGACTACGTTCTGGGATGTTCTGGAACAGAGTTTCTGTCTTGAATCACCTCGTATATAAGGTTTTTATGAGGAGTAATCTGTTGTGGTCGACGTGCTTGGTCTCGCGTTCCAGTGATCACCCCGACTGTGAGGTTTTATTACGTTTCGGAGCTCTTCACGCAGCTCGAGAGAGTGATGGTCTTCCGGAGTGGCCCCCGGCCGAGAGAAGCAAGACAAGGAAGCGTAGGTTCGTAGCCCTCTCCCATCATCAATCATCTTCTTCGCCGTCACTACGCACTGGCGACGCACCGTGTCTTCCACAGTCCGCCTGCCTCACGGAACGTCCATCGCGTCGCGCCATCGCGCAGCCATCGTCACCAGAGCACAGTACCCACCTAAGTCACCATGTCGACCGCCGCGCGCCGCCGCCTCATGCGCGACTTCCGCAAGCTCCAGAACGACCCGCCGTCGGGCGTCTCGGGCGCGCCCATGGACAACAACATCATGCTCTGGCAGGCCGTGATCTTCGGGTGCGTTCCTGGTGTTGTGGGTTCTCCGGTGCTGCGTTTATGATTGTGCTAACTGGACGAATGTGGTGTGTGGTTGGTTGACTTTCGCAGTCCGGACGACACGCCGTGGGAGGGTGGCACTTTCAACCTGACGCTCGAATTCAGCGAGGACTACCCGAACAAGGCCCCGACGGTTAAGTTCGTCACCAAAATGTTCCACCCTAACAGTACGTGTCGCTGTAATTTGCGCTTTTCGTGATGGTCGAGACGGCAATTGCTGACCGTCGAGTGTTTGCTTGTAGTCTACAACGACGGCCAGATCTGTCTCGACATCCTGCAGAACCAGTGGTCGCCGATCTACGATATCTCGGCCATCCTTACGTCGATCCAGTCGCTGCTGTGTGACCCGAACCCTAACTCGCCTGCAAATTCCGAAGCCGCCCGCTTGTTCCAGGAGAACCGACGCGAGTACAACCGCCGCGTGCGCGAGATCGTCGAGCAGAGCTGGGTCTCGGTTTCTTAGACGCCGCGTGATCGCACAAATCCCTCATTCGCTCTCGGCATTGCCTCCTTCTTCATGTGCTTCTATTCGTATGGGCCGCTTTCCTCGGCATTCCGGCTCGACACGGCAAGCGAGGTGTACTTTTTGTCGAATGGCCACCAGTTGCGAAAGCCACGCACGGAACGAATGAAGCTCGCGAAGAGGGGAAATGAAGCGCGTAGGTACGGCTAGTGAGTGTGGACGGCTCTCGCGGAGCGTGATAGGTAGTCGTTACGGTCAGCCCATTGAAGTAATGGTGCGCCATTAACACAGAGGCCCTCAGGGCGGAAACGAAATAAAACTTTGAGATGCGTGTATCTACGATGCATTCCTTACCAACATCTATGCATGGTGCGCGAATGGCGCCTCCGCGGCCTCGTCCACCGAGTCCAGCAGCTTGACCGACTCGATGTTCACCGGGTTGAACTGCGCGAGCGGCTGCGTACTCGTGCCGAACGACGAGAGCTTGATGTCGCAGCCCAGATCACGCAGCGCCGCGTACGCCTCGTCGCCGCAGCCGCGGTACTTCTGCGCGTCGCGCAGAAGCTCTTCCACGTCTTCCTCCAGGATGCGGGCGCGCAGCTCGGGCGCCCGTGCGACCATGTTGCGGATCGCCAGGCTCGCCTGGCGCAGCAGCCCCGTATCGCCCTTATGGGTGCGCATCGCGAAGGCGATCATCCGCGCAGCACCAAGATCCACGATGCGCGTGCTGTTTTCCGGCGAGCGCAGCGCGATCGCCGCGAGCGTCGCGCACGCGTGCTGCTGCATGGACGCGTCGCCGAGATGGGTCTGCATCGCCGCCAGGATCTGCTCGGCGCCGCCCGACGTGATGATGTACATCTTGATGTCGTCCGCCGCAGCGACGTTGCGAAACACGGTCACGCAGCGCTTGACGACCGTGAGGTTGCGTTCGTACTGAAGCATGATTTGGAACAAGAGATCGAGGCCCGCGAGGTCGTAGATCTTCTTGCAGTGCTCTTCCGTAATCGCGAGCTGCTTGAGCACGACGAGCCACGCCGACAGGAATTCGGGCTGGTCGCGGCGCGCTTGGACGACCTCGATATTGTACGGAATCAGTTCGTTCGCCACGAGAAGCTTGATCGTGTCCTGAGCCTGAGAAAACGTGGCCTTCGGGTCATCGTTGATGGTAACGACACGGAGCACAGCGGCGACAACCTTGGAGAGCACGTCGTCGGTCTTGGCGCGTTGCAGGTACAAACAGACAGCGTCAACGCCCTTGGCCTTGGCAAAATGCGCCTTGTTCGTTTCGTGCTTCGCGCACACGACGCGCACGGCGTTCAGCAGCCGAGCGACCGTCGCCGTCGCGCGCTGGTCCGGCTCTTGTGACAGCGCGAGCGCGAGCTGCTCGAGTCCACTCTTGCCGACAAAGTCCTGGTTATCTGTGCTTTCTGTGCACAACACTACCAGCAACACACACGCCTTCTCAACAACCGTGTCGCTGGAAGAACCAACGTGGGCGGTGAGCGTGTCGATGGCGTCGTTGCGGCCGGCGATAACCTTCATCTCCGGCGTCCGGTCCACCAACGCTGCCAATTCATCGAGCTTCTCGGCCACCTCCAACGGCTCCGAGACAGTCTTCAACGCCGCAAGCTTGTCCTTGAGTCGCGCCAGCTGCTCCTCCGCCGAGCGGCCCGCCGCGCGCGCGTCGTCGTCGTCGCCGTCGGCTGCGCCATTGCCGCCGCCGACGCGCTTGATGATGTTGGACAGGTCGACGCCCTGCGACTCGAACTGCGCGACGGCGTCGCGGGTCGCATCCTCCAGCGACATGTCAAAGTCCTCGATGTTTTCCTTCACGACCTCATCGAACGTCTCCTGCGAGATCTGCTTGCTCGCCGCCTTCTTCATTATCCCCCGTCTTTGGTGTCGTAGCTCTCCGTCGGTTCCCGCCAAGCGCCGTCGGTTTTTCAGTTTGGCAATTTCTAAAATTTCTATTTGCTCCAGGATCTCTAAATTTCCAGGAGCTCCGATCATTAGTTCAACCTCAAGATCACCATGGCAACCAAGGTCACGTCACCGCCCACGAGCGCCACGCGCGCCGACGAGGACGACGAGCGCCTGGTGCAGACGCTGGAGCACTACGACGAGTACCTCGTGGACCAGCAGCACGCGATTGAGCTGCTCAAGCAGGTGCGTCTCGCTGCTGTACGTGAAGAGAGCTGGTGCACCCGCCGCCTAACTCATCATCGTTTCTCTCACTGTGTATCTGCACTGCCAGGGCTTCCTCAAGCTCACCATGGCCAAGATGAACTTGCCCGCGCATGCCGTCGGCGAGCTGTCCTACAAGGACGAGTTTGAGTCGGCGCTGTACGTTATCGAGGAGAGCGACGGCACGCTCGCGACAATCAAAGCCAGCGAGCGCAACAGCTCAACGAGCTCGACAGGTGAGAACGCGTCTTCTTCCTCAGTCAAGCGACGCAAGGAAGATTCTTCGGTCCACCAGGAATCGCGCGCGCCAGCGCCGCCGCCGTCATCCGGCGCGAAAGAAGAGGACGCGGCGATCATGTGGTTCAGCTCGCTGCCCCCGCCGAACCTGCGGCTCGCGCAGAAGCACTTTCGCAGCGGTACGAATGCACTGCCGCTGAGCAGCGTCGCTTTGTCTACTCACTTGGATAGTGATGCTAATGATCTCTCGTTTGCCGCAGCTCTGCAGGCGCTGCTCGTCTCCACGGCGACGGCCCGCAAGATCCTCCGTGCCGTCGAGACGGCCCCGCACGGCGCTGCGTCTCACAACTAAACACATCAATACATGCAAACCACTACACCACCAGCACCACCATCTTCAGTAACGCAACATGGTCCTATCAACACTCCATGCCGCCCTTCCGTACCCTCGCAACCTCCCACATGCACACGCTGTCGCCTTGTCTCCATGATGGCCGCTTCACCAAGGTCGTTAAGTACGCCGCGTACTTAGCGACCGCATTTCCAGTTCAACTCCCCCCCCCCCGTCATTTCCCCCCACACCAATATGACCGCCGTGACCGCGCCGGCGTCCGCCGCATCGGGGGCCTCCTTGTCTCCTACAGGCGGCACGCGGCTCCGCGCGCAGCTCTCCTGTCGGTACGTGCGCCCCGGTGGCATCGTGCGCGGCGTCGTGCAGCTGCTCACGGACCAGGCGACGCCCGACGCGGCCACCGAGATCGACGCGGTCGTCGCGCAGATCCACGCGCACGTCTCGGTGGACAGCAACCTGCTCTCCGTGCCCGTGGCGGTCACGACCACGCCGGATGCGGCCGACGGCGCGCCCGCCACGCCGCGCGGGCTCTCGCTTGCCGAGCTGCGCAAGTTCTCGGGCGAGTCCGGCGCGTGTCTGTACATGTCGTCGCCGTACGTGCTGCTCTCGGACCTGAACGTCGCGCCGACGCCCTCGGAGAGCGTGGAGGACGCGCGGCGCCGCTGCCGCCGCGACTTTGCGCTCGCGCTGCCTGAGAACCTCTGCCCGACGTTCCGCGGCTCGTCGGCGCGCGTGTTCTACGTGGTCTCGATCAGCGTCCACCGCCACGGCGCCGCGCTGATGCCGCCGACCGCTGTGCACTTGCCATTCGACGTGTACGCGCGCGAGTTCTCGTTCGCGCCGCAGCTGATTCTAGACGAGCCGTCCGGCGAGGGGGCGCCGTCGCGCCGCACGTCCCGCAAGGAGCGCGCCGTGTCGCTCGCGGTCGTGCCTGTCGGCGTCCGCAAGGGCATGGAGATCCCGTTCGAGCTGCGCGCGTCGCTCATGCACGGCCGCATCGAGACCGAGCAGCTCCAGCGCGCGCAGACCAGCATCTTCACGATCGGCAAGGACGACGCGCACCTCGTGAGACTGCTGCTCACCAAGCAGTTTTACCATCCGGGCGACGTACTGCTCGGCGTCTTTGACTTCTCCAAGGCCAGCATCCCGTGCCTCGAGATCTCGGCCACGCTCTGCCTCGAAGAGGTGCTCGCCAGCATGGCGCTGCAGCCCAACAAGGTCGTGCAGTCCAAGGTCGTGAGCTCGTACCACGAGTACACGGCGTCGGCGCTCCAGACCAATGTGCGCTTCGCGATCCCGCATGACGCGCTGCCCACGATCAAGAGTGATCTGGTGTGCTTCCAGTGGTGCATCCGGTTCGAGTTCACGGCGAGCGTGATCACGGACGAACAGAGCGCGGCGGCGCACACGACGCAGGTCTTCAAGTGGCAGGTGCCCATCGATGTACAACCGTCGACAGCACGAGAACCCAGCAGCTTCGCGAACGTGCCGCACAAGCTATTCACTGGAAGTAGTCGAGCCGTGGTGTTGCCGTGAGCAGGTACTGTATTACGTATCCTTTGTCATGGCGAGAAATCCGACTTGCCGTTGAACCTCATTTCTTGGTGTTTGTGGACACCAGCCAGGCAGGAAAAGGAGCAACCTGCAAGACACTACTACTGAAGGTTCAATGCGTATATTTTTGGAGTGGTGCGGTACTGGTTTGTTGTACTCACTCGTAATAGACGAAAGGAGGGATGTTTAGCTGCTGATAGCGGGGCCGGTAGTAACCGTGTCCGTACATGTAGAGAGTCGCAGATTGGCGATTGATCGTACGGGACGCCATGAAGCAAGGCACGGCACGTATTATTCCGGTCGACCCTCGGCCCTCCGCCCCCACCCAGACCCAAGACGTTGGCCCGGATACCGAGCATACGAAGCCAGCCGCCAGGCGTGTCCCGAATGGCCAACAAGCCAAGCTTCGGCGGCTAGCGAGCCAGCGTCTGCGTGGCGCGCTTATGGTTGTGGATCTTGACCCATGGCCGGCGTTTGGGATTGCCTGGATTTTGCTGTTCACGGCGCATTCAGTGTGTATAGCATTCCTCCTTGGTGCGACAGCGACATTGCAGTTACTCGCCTCCTCCAACATGGACTTCTACGCTGATCTCCTGAGGCCCGACCTACAGCAAGTACTCAACGGCGGCAGGTTTCTCTTGACCGTCCTCATCTGCCTCCACGTGCTACAGCTCGCGTTGATGCTCTTGGCAACGTGGCGCCACGGCTCATTTCAGCTCACGTCGTTTACAGCCGAGAGTCTCCGTTTCATCACTCGGCGTCAGCGTAGAGGACATCATCAGCCACTTATCGTGTCCCACGTTCGTCTTTTTTGGCGCACATTTTTCGGCCGCCAAGGATTCTTCGGTGTCGAGAGCCCGTACTATGAATGGCGATACGCCTTGGCTGAATTGACCGAGGTTGTGTCGCTGTCTGTTCAGGCGTACGGCTCAAGCTCCCACTTGGACCCCAACCGATGGCTCGTCGATTCGTACGTGGCGTGTGCGGTCCTCAATTGCTGGTCCACGCCCCTCGTGATGTATATCTTGTCAAAATGGTTCACCCCTCCTGCCAGACGACTGGCGTGCGTGTTCCTGGACGCAGTCTTCGACTCGGGCACTGCTATGGCGCTTCCGTTCGTCATTCTCCTACCCTATGTGCGCGCGTTTGACTCGGCCGGGTACTCCTTTGACACTTTCCTACTTTACAACGACATGTGGTTCACCAACCTCATCAACGAAAACCGTCAGATCTTCCCGCTCTCGACGTTCGACCTCCTGATCAAGATCGTGCCGCATGTGAGCATCTTTATGGCGATTAAAACCATTCGGTCACTCATACGGTCCAAGCGCACGCCCAACACGAATACCTCCAGCACAAGCAAGCAGCTATCGCCACGCAATGCTGGAGACGGTGTCGCTCTTGTGCAACAGCCAACCATCCCCAAATCACCTAGTGCACCAGTCGAGACCACAGCCCGTCGCGAAGTCTCGCGTGGACGCTTCGTGGATCGGTTCTTCTTCGTCTGGGCGATGGCGCTCCTCGCGTGCCACATCAGCAGCGGCGCCGTCGGCATCGGATCCGAGACCGACCCGCAGTGCAAGCAGCCGCTCAAGCCGTGGTTCGTCCGCAAACAAGCGTGCTCGTTGTACATGTTCAACTGCTACCGCCGCGGCGTGGCGTCCGTGGAAGATGGTGATCTGGCATTTCTGCATCGGCCGTCGCTGGCAGTGCTGGTGTTCGCGCACTGTCCGGCACTGCAAATGACGCCGTCGATCCTGTCGTTCCCCAATCTGCTCGGTCTGGAGGTGTACAACTCGACGTTGGTGGAGTGGGGCGCGAGTGCGGGTGTGTCGGCCAAGGCGCATCCGGTGCTGTCGTACATCTTCATTATCCGCACAAATATGAGCGAGATGCCGTTGGGGATCCGCGGGCCCGACCTGCCGTCGACGCTGATGGATATCGAGTTTTCGGTGACGAATCTGACGAGTGCAAGTGTGCCGGAGAATCTGGACGTCGTGTGGTCGCAAGTCGGCTCCCTGTACATCGAGAACTCGCGCCTGACGAGTATTCCGTCCGTGTTGTTGCGTATGTCGCTGTACGAGTTGTCGCTGATCGGGAACGCGATCGAGGATGTGTCGAGTTTGGTGACAAAGGCGGGGGATAACTACATGGTTTCGTTGGCGCGGAATCCGGTGCGTGCGATCCCGCTTGAGTGGGAGGCGATGAGTGATGAGGGCGTGGTGCTGAATCTGGTGGAGACGGGCATCTCGACATTGCCGGAGTGGTTTCGCGGTGTGGTGGAGAAGACGTCGTTGAAGGTGATGCTGTACGGCACGCCGTTCTGTGCGGGTTTGTCGCGTGACGAAGGGTGGGGGTCGTACGGTGCGAGTGCTTTGATCTCGTGTTCGCTGACGAGCGAGCGGCAGCGCGGTCGGTACCCGCTTTTTGTGACCACCCCACTCTGGCAGCCTTAATCTCCTCTCACACACGTCGCAGATGGCATCGATGGGTACATACCCTGCCAAAACCGATACTTCCCCGCGTTGTTCCTACTAAGTTCGACTTTGGTTTAGACGCGTACCTAGTGGAGTGAACAGCCGCTCTGGTTCAGTTTTTTGGGCACGTGCGGTTTTTTGTTTTTTTGTGTTTTGGGCTGCCCACAACAGGGACGCCGCCTTCACGAGCTGGTTGTTTGCTTTTGTGTGTGTGGGGAGAGCGACCGACACGGGGAAACACCAGCGCGACAGTCAGTTCGCCAGTGGAGAAGAAGTCGACGAGAAGCGCGAGAACGAAGCACCATGGGCAAGAAGGTGCGTGTCCATCCTCCTCTATAGACTGCCGCCGCCGCCGATAGACCGCCAGGCCGCTTTGGATCGGATAGACCCTTTCCACTCTCTCTCTGCCGTTGGAAGCGCGGGAAGATTCCGCGCACCGGCCGATCTGGTGCTCCCTACGCCATCTGCGAGCGCTAGAGAGAGGGCCCATTCGGCTCTGTTATCTGGTACACGGTGCTTCAGGCGATTATGGCGGTCGTGGTAGGCGGCAGTGTGTGGCGGTCTAATCGGCCGGTGGCATCCGTGACGTGAACTGACGTTTGCCGTGTTTTTTTATTTTTTATTTGTTGGTTCGTGGACTATCATGGCGTCGTCCGCGCAGCGCACCGCGAGCGAGTATGAGGAGGAGAGCCTCGAGAGCCTGGAGGAGGAGGTCAAGGCCGTGGTCGCGCAGCAGCAGGCGCGCGCCGCCGAGGAGGAGAAGACCGTGCGCGAGCCGCTCGAGCCGGCGGTCCACGAGTACAAGCCCGGCACCACGGACGAGCACGGCGAGTACCAGCCTTTCCGGCGACAGCTCGAGGACGGCGAGCCGGGCTCGCTCACGGGCCGCCCTCTGCGCCTGTACGCGGACGGCATCTTTGATTTGTTCCACTTTGGCCACGCCAAGGCGCTCCAGCAGTGCAAGGAGGCGTACCCGAACGTGCACCTCATCGTGGGCTGCTGCAGCGACGAGCTCACGCACAAGCTCAAGGGCCGCACGGTTATGACCGACAAGGAGCGCTACGAGTCGCTGCGCCACTGCCGGTGGGTCGACGAGGTAGTCGAGGACGCGCCGTGGGTGATCACGGACGACTTTTTGGAAAAGCACCAGATCGACTACGTGTGCCACGACGCGCTGCCGTACGGGGATGCCTCGGGCACCTCGGAGGAGGGCGACGTGTACGCGCGCATCAAGAAGATGGGCCAGTTCCTCGAGACGAAGCGCACCGAGGGCATCTCGACGTCCGATCTCATCATCCGCATCATTGCCGAGTATGACACGTTCATTCGCCGCAACCTCCAGCGCGGCTACACGGGCAAGGAGATGAACGTGCCGTTCATGAAGGAGCAGAGCATCAAGTTCGACATGGCCGTCGACAAGGTCAAGCACGACGTCGACTCGCTCGTCCACAAGTGGATGGAGAAGGCCGAGGACATGCAGCACGGCTTCTTGGACCTGTTTAGCAAGGAAGGCCGACTGGTACGTTGATATCGTCTTTGTGGGATCACGGTTTGAATGGTGGAAAACAGTTATGCTGACGCTGGAATTGTGTATCCTCCAGCGCACGACGCTCCGCAAGCGCCGAAAGATCATCAAGGAGCGTCTCTCAGAGCGCTTGTCCGAAGTTGCCCGCGAGGGTTTGTGCTAGAGAATGACAGAAGCTGTCGCCAGGCGGAGGCAAGGGATCACCAGTATACATTTTTTTGCACGTTGTCAGACCCGCATCGCCTCTCTTTTAGAATGAGAGACTGCAAGAAGGACAATGAATATGCCGCGTCGCCGGGAGTCTCGAAATGCCATGAAGAGTACACGCACAGATACCCACACGTGCCCAGGAAGTATGTATGTGGACGAATGCATCTCGTTCATTAACAGTCGGGAGATCTCGCTCTGTCATGCGTAGGACGCGTCGCTACTGTATCCGTTCTGCCGCATGCCGCTCGTGACCACGTTCAGCGAGACGTTGATCTTCCCCGCCGAGGTCACGCGCGTCACTTCCCGCCCGTCGTTCTGTGTGACGAACTTGGCGTCAAAGTACTACGTATGATGGGTCACGACCATGAGTATGAGAGGTGCCAAAAGCCGGGAGAGCAAGCACGGGTAACAGAGCAGTGTACCTCTGGTGGGGTCCCTGTGAGCCATGCCGTGAACTGCTGGAGCAGCGAGGACGACAGCGGCTTGAAGAGCGGCACTTGGCGCCGGATCGTCCCGCCACAGGTCGGCACGTGCATGGATCCATATCCTTTCACGATATCCCGGCCCATGCCGTCCAGCCCGTAGACACTAAACACGATGCGCGGCCAGCCGAACGGGTTGGTGCTCTTGAACGAGATGTCGATGGGAAAGTTGAAGACGATGGTGCCGTCGTGCGACGAGCGATACGCGAGCTGCGTGAGCCCCGCGTCCGCGCCCTACATGACATTCACATACACTGAGTGCTCTAGAAGCAAGCACAGGCAACAACATCGCGTGTCTGGCCTCACTCACGTGGATGACGCGCCAGTCGGTGCCGTACGTGATGGCGTACCGACAGTAGAGATTGCCCACGCCAGGGTACTATAGAGCGCCGGACACATCACATCAGCACGTACCAGGACTACAGCCAACGATCGCTAGTCTAACGCACCGCGACCGACTCGATCTGTCCGCTCACGAGCACCTGGAAGGCCGTGCCTCCGGCCACCGATGCGGGCGCTGCCGCGGTCGCCGACTTGGCGCTGGCGAACGCCGACGCGGCCGACGCCATCAGCGCCGTGGCATTCCCCGTGGTCTTGTGGGTCGCCTCGTCTTCCTGCTGCTTGGCTGCCAGCGCCGCCGCCACGATCGCCGCCGGCTCGCTCGCCATGGACGATGGATAGATAGATAGCTACACTTCCTCCATTCCAGGAGCTCCCCCGCGTCTTTTCAAGCCCCATGAGGTTAAATACGTTAAAACCTCACCATCGAAAATGGAGGGGAACACTCGGGTCCACAACGAAAAGAAGCGAAGGCACCCGCGCGATCTATTGGACCCGCCAAGGACGCGGCGGCGGATCATGGCGACGCAAGAGCGCGATTTGCGGGAGGAACTGAACGCGCTGGCGCGCAAGCGAGAGCAGATCAAGGCGGAGCGTATGTAGCGCTCTCGATTGAGCCCTTGCGCGTGGCCGACACTAACCTACAAGTGATGTTATGGCTTGTTTTCATGGCAACAGGACGGATTGTGTCGGGCGCGCGGGGCGACGACAACCGCGCGATCGCGAACGGCGAGAGCCTTTTCTCGCGCATGAAGGGAAACGCGTCGCCGCGCGTGGCGCCCGCCGAGCGACGCGGCGGCGGCGAGCGACTCGGCAAGCGACAGTACGACCGCGTGAACGACCGGCTCGCGGGCTCGCCGGGCAAGTTGGAGTCGCAAGGCGGTGGCAAGCGGCAGCGCATGCAGTCCGCCGTGAACAAGCCCGAGGCACTAGACGCTAGCGCGGGGAAAGACGCAGCTGCTGCGGCGACGAGCGAGCGGGACAAGCGCCGCGCCGTCGCGACCTACACAGACCAAGGCGGACTGGCGCGGAGTCGGCGCATGTTTGGCGCGCTCATGGGCCACCTGGGCAAGGCCAAGGCGATGATCGAGAAGGACAGCACGCTGATCAAGCGGCAGACGTCCAAGCAGCGCGAGGCCGAGCAGAAGGAGAAGGAGCAGAGCCGCGCGCTGGAAATGCGCGCCAAGCACACGGCAGCCGTGGCCAAGCTCGAGACGCTGCTCGCGACCACGGAGGTGGAGATGAAGGAGCTGCTCGCGCGCACCAAGCTACAGCACGTGCAAGAGACGCGCAAGACCGCATCGATGGCGCGGTTCTTGCTCACGGTGACGTCGCCGCCGCTGTACTACCTGCCGAAGAAGCACACGAAAGAGACGGAGGATCTGGTGGCTGCTTCAATGGAGGCGAGCGAAGAGAAGTCGAAGATTCGAGCGCGCGAACACGAGACCAAGCTGCGGGAGATCGAGGCAGAGTATACTGCCAAGGTGGAGAAGCTGCAGAAGCAGCTCGAAGAGACGAAGCGGCGCCACGCGGAAGAGGACGAGAAGATGAGAGGTGAGGATGGCTCTCCTGCTGACAGCCATCCTGTGAAGAGGGACTCGGTTTCGGAAGAAGCAGGTGTGGACAAGAAGGACGACGAGCCGATGGAGGAAGAGCCTGTGTCAAAGCCTGACACAGCTATCGTCGCTTCTCTCGATGCGCGTGTTGACACTCCAAAGTCTGCTCCCGTCACTGCGGCGCGGGCTGCCTCGCCGCTGAGACCCGTCAAGCAAGAGAGCGCACCGACATTGACCCCTATTCCTGTTCCTGACGCTTCCGCTTCAATCGAGCACACAGGCAAGGACCAGTCGGCACTACCCACTGTTGCAACCACGGTGAAGCAGGAAGCCTCAAGTCCCACGAGTTCGACTCAGACAGCGGTTGACGTCAAGCAAGAGGCTCAGTCTCCCGAGACTGTACCTTCTCCGTCCCCAGGGGTCGCCCACACGCAAGAAGCTACAACACAACAGACCGAGACCTCGCCCCGAGTATCGAGCGCGGAAGAACCCAAGTCTGCTGCGGCGGCAGCCACGCCAGAGGATGCGACAGCGGAAGCGGTAGTGACGACCCCACAGCACCAGAAGATTGACGTCTCGAAGCTCAAAGTGACCGAGCTGCGGGACGAGCTCAAGAAGCGAGGGCTGGACACCAAGGGACTCAAAGCCAACCTCGTCAAGCGACTCGAGGACGCATTGAACGAGGCCGCTAATTGATAGCTCGCACCAGGAACGAGAAACGCATCCAATACACCCTATCCGTTGTCGCGTTCATTTCTCCTCGTCTCAACTACTCTATCCTCATCTATTCATCGTCTTGCGGGGTGGACCCCGGCACAACGACAACCTCTGTCACCAGTGAGGTGGCGTCCTTCACCGACGGATGGTCCGGCGCAACGACACCTGTGCGCACTAACCGCTCGGCCAGTGTTTTCTCAATCTTCAACAGCTCGATGTTAATAATGCTTTCCCCATCGCGCGTGAACTGGTCCGTGCGAATCGTCAGCAGCCCTGCAAGTAGGCGCACACGTATCGGTCAGAAGTGCGATCAACCGGGTCGATCCCATGGCGTGCACCCTTGGGGGAGCAAGTTGAGGATGTTACAAAAAGCGGTATGTACCGTTGAGGTTGCCGAACAACACGTCGGTCGAGTACCGGTCGCCGATCATCACGAGCTCCTGCGCCTCCGCGCCAAAGTATGCCTTCACATGGTCGATGCCGTCGGGTTTCTATGGCGCAGCGAGCGCCAGTCAAGAGCAAGGTCAATAACCCCGATGTTCTCCACCGAGGTTCCAGCGACACTCTGCACCTTTTGGTTATGCCGCAGCACGGCGCACTGGAGCTCCTGCTCGATCTGGGCCGCCTTCTTGAAGCCGGCGTCGTCGCTCGAGCCCGCCGAGTTGGAGAAGATGAGCACGCGGTCGTCGCCGAACACGCGCTTGCACTCTGCAAACGATTTCTGCGGTCGGCAAGCCCTCACGGTCAGCCCCTGGCGTGTACATGTCATAGCGACTTCTGATAGAATATACCTGGAGGTGCGACGCGATCTTGTGGTGGTGTGGTACGGTCACTGGGTTGTCCTTGTCGAAGATCACGCCCTTAAAGCCTCTGTCGTGGAGCGCCTGGAACGAGATTTCGGTCAGGTTTAGTGGAAGTGGCGGAGCCACACGGCGCAGGCCACACAGAGCGTCAGCGATCCGCTGGACCACGAACGGAGAGCGCAAAGAGAGGCGCAGTTACGTCGCACCGACAGGTGCGGCAGCAGCAGCTCCGGCTGCCGCAGCCACGCGCGGCAGCAGCAGCTCCGGCTGCCGCAGCCACGCGCGGCAGACCCGGTCACGCCGCGGAGGTTCAGACACTTGACCACCATGAGTGCGCAGCGATGATGAGCTCCACTCTGATTGAACGCCTCATCAGATATTAATCGAGCTGAGTCTGATGGGACCCAGATATTGGGGGTAGTACCTTGAAGGACATTACAATGTTTTGGAACATGATCATCGAGGAGGCAGGACACGTTGACACGTGAATCCGATCATCCCCGGTCGAAGAGCTACACGCTACTCCCGCCGATCTCCACATCCCCCGTCGCCATGGTACGATTCCACACACGGCGTCGCTGTCGGCCATCCATGATCATACTATAGACGCTAGTGCTGACGTGCAGGTATCTTCTTTGCGCACAGGATATCCCGTACTCGAGTCCAGTGAACCCGGACCACTACGGCACGCTCACGGTCGCGCTGCTGCTCTCGGGCCTAACGGTCATGTCGGTCTTCTTCACCAAGGCCGTGGCGCCCAAGAAGAACTTCTTCGTGGAGCTCGTCCTCGCGATCATCGCCGCCTTCCTGCTCGGCTTCGGCTCGCTCTTCCTCCTCCTCTGGGCCGAGATCTACGTGTAAAAGTCGCGAGTCTCGTTTGTCCAAGTGCAAAGTTCCATTTCCACCGACTCCCTCGCCAGGTTGACGGCGCCGCTTACCCCTGCAAGTCCTTTTCGTATTATTTCGTGGGGGAGAGAAAGAGAAAGAGAGATCGCGTTTTTGGTCATGTCCCCCCATTGGATCCCTCAATACACTGTGATGTGTCCACCTTCTCGAGTTCTCCACCTCACATATTCGAACACAGCGACCTCTCTATTTAGTATTTACATTCAACCACGCCCGCTGCTCAACCGCAAGCGCGTGGACTCGACATTCGTGTGGGCGGGGGCCACGTCGGGGGTCGAAATATTCCTGCCGCCCCCCTTTGGTGAAAACTGGCCTGTGTTCTCGAATGGGAAGAACTGCGCGGCCGTCCTTCGGGGATACGACGTGAGACGGACTGGTCGACTGGGGTGTGAGATTCTTCGCTTCGAAATAAAGAACGAGGGTATGCGTAGCGACGCGTGGACGACGAAGTGGTTCGGGCGCGGGACGGCCCGATCGAGACGGACGAACTCGAAGTTTCCTCTAGGATGTGCCGGGCATCAAACTGTAGTAGACCGTCGTGACGAATTTCTGCTTGTACCGTTGGGTCACGCCCAGCACCATCATGCCGTCCTTGATTGCAGTACAGTAGAGGTGGTTGAGTGCGACGTGCTGAGGCACGGGCAGCAGTCGCGTGTCCACACTCGGAGGGTTCTGAAAAACAACAACAAAAACCCATCAGTCTCGACCACTTTCCAGGCAAAACCTCGAACATTTCTCACCTTGTTCAGAATGATATGCCGCAGGTGTGGAGGAAGCGGCGGCGGCTCCTTCGTGTACTCGTCAATGTCCGGGATGAAGCGGCCGTACTGGTTCTCGTCGACGTCCTTGACGTCCTCGGTGAAGTCAAAGTCCGACAGCGACTGGAAGTCCGACACATCGACAAAGTTGTTCACGTTGCCTTCCACGTCGGCGACCGTGAGCTGGTCGGGCGCGAACCGCCACTCTTCGTCGACCACAAACTTGTACGCGTGCTTGCCGCGCGTGAGGTTCGCAATGTACGTGAAATCGTTACCCGAGCGGTGCATCGGGCACTGCTTGGACCAGCCGTTGAACGTGCCCGTGATGTACACGTTGCGCCCGCCGTGCTCCCAGCGGAAGACCATGGGCACGACGTCGTTCCCAGGCACGATGCTGGTTTCGTCTTCGCCAGGGCTTGTGCCCCCGGGGCCGTATGGAAGATCCGACGCCGACTGGTCGATCTCCATCGCATCGCCCTGGGCTGCTCCTCCTGCTCCTCCTGCTCCGCCGTCGCCCTGGTACAAACGCTGGTTGCCGTTCACGCCGCCGCCCGCGTGGTACATCGCGCCGCCGCCGCCGCCGTTGCCGTGGGTGCCGCCGCTCATGGAGCTGTCGCTGCCCGCGCGGTGCGCGCCGCCGTAGCCATACTGCGGGTGGTGCTGGAGCGCGTGCTGCGAGCCGCCGCCGCCGCTCGCGCCCTCGCCCATGTTCTGGCCCAGGTCGTGCGGGTTCGAGTCGTGGTCTTTGCTGGATGCGCTGCCCATGATGACCGCGTCTGGCTGCTTTTCTTTTTTCCTCTTCTTCGCCCTCTATGTACCGGGCACTGAACACCTCGGGGACTAAACGCGCCTCGCCGTGTTCAAACTGACTGCGCTCACTCGTTCGCTGGCTCGCTTTTTCGTGAGCGACTGTAGGGAGAGTCGTCGGCGTCTAACGTCGAGTCCGAATTGATCTCTGTAGGCGGTTTGGTGTCGTGCGCCGCGCCGTCGCGTCTGGCTGTGTCTCCGCCCGCGGGAGCTTCTCTGCGTTTCCGGATGGGACGCACTTCAAGCCCACACTTGATCTTTGTATGCGGCAGCCGCGCCCAGAACGACACACAACGCAACCAGAGGCGCAAAGCGGCCGTTGGAGAAACCGCAGAATGTTACCTTCGCGCAACCTTGCTGCCCCGAGGGGGAAGACAGCCAACGTACTGTCATACCTCTATTGTATTCATAGGTATCCATATCATAGTAGAGAGGGGCACAGCAACTCACAGATCCGGGTCGATCGCGTCCTCGCGCCGCGCGTTGAAGGGCGAGGGCGCCGTAGACGACGACGCCAGGAGGCTTCGCTGGAGGGAGGTGAGCCCCATGCCCATGCCACTGGCGGGAGTGGCGGAGGCACCGCCCGCGTGCATCTGGAAGGAGAACGTCGCCGGCTGCATGAAGCTGGGCACGGGCACGGGTGCGGGCGCGGCCGCTGGCGCTGGTTCATCATCCAGCACGGCAAATACATTACGCGGCGCAGCGATCTTCTGCTGCTTACGCGGCTCGCGGGGTGCGGATGGTTGTGGCACCGTTGCAGGAGCCTGTGTCGATACAGGGCGATAGAAAACACAATGTTACACATGGAGACCAGGGAGCAGACATGGAGGCCGCACGGCGAAGCTGGCGCACCTGTAATGCCGACAAGAAGCCATGAAAGCCTTCCACTTCGCGCGGTGTCTCCTGAACTTGGGCCACTGCGTTATTGCTGATGACGTAAATGAAACGGTTAGTCGTTGCCATTCCCGCTATGTTGCTCATGCTAATACACGATACGATACGCACAACTGAAAGGTCGGTGCAGCCATCACGAACGACGGCGGCGCGACTACAGAGTTCGCGGGCGCGGGAGCTGTTCGTGCAGCCTGCTTCTTCAGGCGCGTGGCCGCCATACGCTCGTCAAAGTTGCGGAACTCATCGGGCACGCTGGGGACTTGCTTTTTCGGCTTGTTGACGACTTTACGCTGCACACCGCCGGCCTTCTTTTCGGTCTGCACGACTACCTGGCTATGGGGATGGCCACATACGTCATCAAAATGCGCATTTTCGCATCTCAATTCCGTGTAGAGCGACGTACCGCGTCTCCTGCTTGGTCAGCGACTTGAACTGACCGCTCTTCTTGGACTTTTGCACGGCGCTCTTGGCCTTGTGCTTGCCCACGCCTGCCGCACATCACACCGCCAGCGTACACACTAGTAAGCGACACATCCACATAGCGTAACCACGCGTGGCATCCGTCGCCACGACGCCATCCGTACCGCCGCTGCCGCCCTTCTTCCCCATACTCGCCGTTCCGCCGGGTTGTTGCCTTTCACCACACCCAGTCACACACCAACCCGCGTAACCCATTCAGGGGTACGCCGTATACTGCCACACGACCATCACTCCGTCTTGCATATACGCATACTTATCCGGAAACCAAACAAGAGGTATACGCTATACACGTACCCCTCCCTTTTTCGCGCCCCGATCCCTTGAAGGGACGAGCCAGCTCCATTATTTCCTCGCGTGGTTTCCCCACATTCTCGCCGTAACGACGCCCGTCGATAAGGAGGATAACCATGGCGGCCGCGGACCAGGGCATCGCGATGATGGACGGCACGTACTTCGTGGGCCGCAAGGAGATCCTGGACTGGGTCAACGGCGTCTGCCAGACCAACCTCGCCAAGGTCGAGCAGACGTGCACGGGCGCGCACGCGTGCATGATCCTGGACGCGATCTACCCGGGCAAGGTGCCCATGTCCAAGGTGGACTGGAGCGCCAAGGTGGACTACGAGTACGTGCAGAACTACAAGGTGCTGCAAAAGTGCTTCACCACGCTCAAGATCGACCGCCACATCGAGGTGGACCGCCTCATCCGCGGCAAGTACCAGGACAACCTCGAGTTCATGCAGTGGTTCAAGCGCTTCTACGAGCTCAACGCCTCGGGCGCGCCCTACGACGCCGTCGCCGTGCGTGAGAAGGGCAAGGGTGGCGCGCAGTACACGGCCAAGTTTGGCGGCGGCGCCGGCGGCGTCCCGGCGGCCTCGCCCACGCCCGGCGGGGTTGCCGCGGCCGCCAAGCGGAAGCCGCTCGCGACGACCGCGACCTCGCGCGTCGGCGCACGCACGACGGCGGCCACCAAGCCGCCCGGTGCACCCACGGCCGTGTCCAGAGCCGCTGTAGGATCGGCCGGTAGCGCGCGCGCGGTTGCCGGCGCCGGCTCGCCGAGTCTCGCGCAGGCCAAGGAGATTCTGGATCTCACGCACGACAACGAGCGCCTCACCAACGAGGTCGGCGAGCTGAATGCGATGGTACGCGTGTGTTTGTTTTGTATGATATTATCTAGCTGGCGTGATGCTAATCGTGCGGGATGCTGCGGTGACAGGTGGAGGGCCTCGCACGAGAGCGCGACTTTTACTTCCAGAAGCTCCGCCAGATCGAAGAGACGCTCCAGACCGTGCCCGAGTCCGAGGCCACGGACCTCACGAAGGCGCTGTTCGAGATCCTGTACGCGGCCGACGAATCGGCCGAGGCCCAGGGCGAGCCCGTGGACGAAGAGATGTAATCGCGCGTGACAACACACATCCACCACCCGTTCCCTTCTATAAACGCTATTCCGTTCGCGTCGTCGGCGATGAGGACGAGCGAACTAAACGAAAACGCACTCATTTTAAATACACAAGAAGAGCGTGAGGGCGAGCGCCACCACAGGCTTGCCCACAACGAGAGAGGAACATGATGCCCTGTACTTAGTAGTCCCATTTTCGTTGTAGCTGCCATAGTGACACTACCCAGGGCACTTTTGTGAGAATCCCGATGACATTCAAAAGAGGGGGCACTATCCCCCACTTCAACATCCGAAACGACCTGGCGCCAGCAACCGACCGAATGCGTCCCACAGAGGACCCTAATAAATCTCTCGGCGTGCGGTATCGCGCTCCTCCAGAGGCTCCACGGGGGCGGGGCGTGCCATCCCTCTTCGCCTCCTTCTCGTTTGCGTGGCTCGTTTTTATTGTAATCAGTCTCTCTTTTTCGCTCGACTGTCCGTCTCGGTCCCGAAAATGCCCCGCAGCGAGAGCAAGAGCACCGGCCGCGACGACGACGACGCCAAGGCGGACGCCAAGGACGCCAAGAGCAGCGGCGGTGGCGAGGAGGACGAGGCCGGCGGCGCGCTGATCAAGAAAGTGATCTCGTTCTTCTTCGACGACGACGCGTTCGCACACACGTTCGAGCGCTTCGCCGAGCAAAACTGCGGCGTGTTCGACCCGGACAGCGACGAGATGAAGCTCGAGTGCGTCTGGCGCGGATGCCTGGTGATGGGCTTCGTGATGCTTACTCTGTATATCTCTGTGTTCGTGTAGGTACACGGAGATCTACAACCAGTTCCAGGAGCTCTTCGAGAGCAAGATCGAAGGTACGCACGGTCTCACGTGTCGCTCTCTCTGTGGAAGGGCTGAAACTGACTGGGGGCACATGCAGAGTTCATCCAGTCGCAGGGCGCGACGGTGCAGCAGTTCTACCAGCACGTGCGCGCGGCGTACGACCGCGACCGCGAGTCGAGCCTCGTGCTGTGCTCCGAGATCCTCGTGGCCACGGCCGACTTTGACGTCTTCGTGCTCATGATGAAGCAGACCAAAGAGTCGATGCGGCTCGCCAAGCATCACTGACAACGCCCCTATTCCCAGCAATATAGAGCCTTCGTTTCTTCTCTTCACCGCGCCGCCGCCGTCTTCTTGCGGAGCCGCTCGACCAGCGACGGCAGCTTGACTTTCGGCGCCTTCTTCTTGTCGCCATTAGTCGCCCACGTGATCGACGTGGACGCCGTCGTCGACGGCACGCTGTTGTGGCTGCCCTGGTTACTCGACGGTTGAGCGCTCGCTGCTGTCGGCTTGGACAGCGCCTTCTGCGCGCGGTACACCGGGTCCTGCTGCCGCTGCCGCTCGTCCTGCGCCTGCCGCTGCCGCTGCGTGCGTCGCCGCATCTTGTTCCAGAGCACCGCGGCCAAGTTGGTCCCACCGCTGCCACCACCACCACTGCCAGCGTCCTGGGACTGCAGCGCTGGCACTGCCGACCGCTTGGGCGTGACCGCTCTGTGGGCTATGACATCTCGCACGGTCTCCTCGTCCTCCTCCTCTTCGTCGCCGTCCTCTTCCTCCTCTTCGTCTTCTTCAACGCCCGCCCGCCGCGCCGCGGGCATGACCGCGGGCCGCTCCCAGTCGTCGTCCAGCTCGGGCGGCGCCTCGAGCCACTCGCCCACGTCCACCTCGCCGTACTCGTCGGCGTCGTCGCCATTCGCGCGCGCCGCCATGCGCTGCGCCATGTCCAGCGCGTTCTGGAACTTGCGCCGCACGTGGAAGCCGCGGAACGCCGACTGCACCACGCGCGCGGCCTGCGCTGCCTCGCACAATTCCTCCCGTCGCCTTCGTGACCTCCAGCGCTGCCAAGCGCGCTGCACCACGCGTGCCGCGTCCTCCAGCCGCTGCAGCGTCTCCAGTTGCCGCAGAGTCTCCATCGCACGTCTCCACATCCCAAACCGCCACCGCACTTGCCGTTTGTTGTCGCCATCAAACCACTTGCTCAGCCGCTTGACGCGCAGGCGCCACAGCGTCTCCATCACGCGGCTGTGGGCCTCCTCGCTCGCCATCGCGCGCTGCTCGCTCGCCATCGTTTGCTCCTGTCGCTCCTGCGCTCGTAGTGCCGTCGCCAGCGCGTCCTCGCCGCCCATTGCGCGCCGCTCACGGTCCTCCCGCGCCGCACGCTCCAGCAGCAGCACGCGCCGCATCGCGTGCTCCTCGTTGCGCATGTCGCTGGTCTCGCGGAGCGCACGGCGCCGCTCGGCGTCCTCCGCGCGGCGCTTGGCCTCGACGCGCGCGCGCACAACCGCGACCAGCTCGTCTAGCACGCGCGCACGCGCTCTTCGCTCGCGGGCCAGCGCCTCCACGAGCTGCTCCTGGCGCTTTGTGTCGCGCGCGAGCCGCCGCAGCCGCCACACGCGCGCCTCCTCCGCCGCCAGCAGCGCGCGCTCCTGCTCTTGGCGTCGTGTCTCCTTCGCAAGCGCGGCCTCAAGGCGCTGCGAGAGATCGTCTTCGTGGCGCATGGCCGCGCGCTCTTGTTCGCGGCGCTGGAAATCGATAACCAACCGAGTCGTGCGCTCCTCGCGGGCCATCGACGTCGCTTCCTCTCGCTCTCGCGCGGCCTCGCGCCGCTGCGTCTCGCGCTGCAACTGCTCACGCTCGAGTGCGCGCTGCTTGGTCTCGAGCCATGCGGCCATCTCTTGCTGCGCGCGCTGCGCGTTTTGCTGCGCACGGAGCCGTAGAGCGCCCTCCCACGGAGGAGAAGACGACGGTGGCGGAATGGCGACAGTGGCGGTGAGGTCCGCCGCTAGAGCGGCCATGCCCACTGCTGAGGGTGGAAGGTCAGTCAGAGGTGGTTGGGCCTGGGCCTCCGCGCCAACATCCACACTCGGAGCCACCGCGTCCTTGCGGTCAGATCTACTCTCGACACCTGGCAGCTCTTCTGCGGCGTTTGGCTGTGCTGCGGGAGCTGACGATGGGACTTCTTCTTTTGGTTGTTGCTGTATCCGCTCGTCAAATGCGCTTGGTCGCTGCGCACCCATGGCGGTGGTCATGTGTGTCGATGCCTCCTGCTGCCTCATGGCCGTGTCGTTGCCACGATCACTGTCATCCGTGTTGATCAGCTGTACGGACATCGCCGCCTTGGCAAGCTCTTCTCCGCCAGACCGCACTTCTGCATTCATCAGCTCGCCGCCGCGCTGCACGACCACGCTGCGCGCCGCCGCCGCCAGCTGCGGTAGCACGTTGGTCGCCAGCGCGTCCATCTCGTCGTCGAACGCACGAAACACCTTTGCCTCACAGAACGTCACACTTTCCAGCAGCCGCGTCCACGTCTCATCGCTGCCGCTTGTGTCGCCCTTGTCATCGTTGGCAGGCGCGACCGCCGTGGACAGCAGGACCGCATCGAGGTCCAGCCGCTGGTAACAGATGCGATCACTGTCATCCGCGCCATCGCACTCGCCTGGGCTGTCGTCCTCGTCGCCCACGTCGTCTCCCAGCGCCGCGAGCGCCGCCGCAAGCTCGCGCTCCAGCGCGGCGCGCTCCTCCTCGTCGTTCTGCTGCTGCTCGGGCGCTGCCATCGTGCTCACCGCACGCGCATGCTGCTATTACCCAAAGGTCTATGCTTTCATCGCATCACTTGTGGGTCGTCTATTTATTGATGCTCTGACTTTGTCTCTCCCTCTATCTAAATAACCGCGCGGCCTCGCTGCTCTCCATGCAGTTGCTCGCGGTCGCGACCGCCACGTCGCGACGCCGCAGACCGCCGGCGAGCGCCTCGAAGCCCGGCTTCCCGATGAAATTCTCGCGCACATCGAGCTCCGCGAGCCGCGGCAGCGTAACGTCCTCCTCGTCGCCTTTCGCCTCGTTGCCACTGATACCAACGCACCGCGCGAGCGAGGCGGCGTCACCGTCCGTGAGGATGTTGCGCGGCAGCGCGAGTCGCTCGAGCGCGCGCCACGAATGCCGTGTCACCAGCGTCCGGCAGAGCGCGGCCGCGCCGGCCTCGCCTATAAAGTTGTTGCGCAGCTCGAGCTCGCGGAGCGCCTGGGCAAACACGCGCGGGAACGCGCGGAAGAGCGCGCAGAGCCGTCCGACGCGGCGGTCGCCCAGCAGCGTCGTGTCCAGCACGAGCGCACGCAGCGTCGGCGGACCCGTCGAGCACGCGTCAAGGTGGCGCGCGAGCGCGTGGAGGCTCGCGAGCGTGGCGTCGGCCTCGTTCGCGGCGTCGAACGGCGCGCGCAGCTCGAGCCGGCGCAGCTTCGGGAAGACCGCAACGCCCGTAGTGCTGAGCCACAGCGCGCGCAGCTCGTGGAGCAGCTCGCGGCCCGTGAAGCGCGGCGCCGTCTCGGAGTCCGCTGGCGTTAGCGTCGGCAGTGCCACGACCGCGACCACGTTCTCGTCCTCACGGTGGTCGTCGTGGAAGTCGTCATGGCAGGCGGCCGCGCGCGTGAAGCCGCCCGCCTTCTTGCCGATGTTGCGGCTGTTGGTGATCACGAGCGTCTCGAGGTTCACGCAGGGCGCAAGTACGTCGCGCACGCGGCCGCTTAATGCGCGCGCGTGGCGCGGGTCGGCCGCGTCGAGTCGCAGCGACTGAACGAGCCGCGGCGCCTCGCGGCGGAAGAAGCGGCTCACGCGCGCGACGCTCGCGAGCGTGTCCACGCCGTCCACGAAGCCGAACACGTGCGCGAGCAGGTCGGCGCTGAGCTCGGTCGCGAGCCGGTTGCGCGCCGGAGCGGAGACCGTCGTTGGTGTGGCTGTGGCCGTGGCGGTGGTCGTGGCCAACGGCGTCGTCCACGCAGCGGCGGTGGCTGTGGATGGCGCGTTGGAGGAGATGCCCGCGGTCCAGGAGATCGCGCGGCGGCGGCGCTTGCGTGGGGCCACGGCTGCTTGAGACGCGCGCTTGTGGACCCGCGGGAGCGTCGCGGGCGGTGCGGCCGCGGGCGCCGGCGCCGGCAGCGGCTCGAGCAGCGTGACGAGCGAGTGCACGCGGCGCTCGAGCGTGCAGAGGTTGGTGTACTCGTCGAGCGAGGCCGCGGCCTTGTAGAGCATGAGCTCGAGGCGCTGCACGAGCTCCGGGATGCGCGTGAACTGGCCCGCGTACCGCATGGTCGCGTCGGTCGCGAGTAGCGGGTGGAGCCGCTGGAGCCGCGCGATCATGGCCTTGCGCACCGCGAAGTGGTGCTCCGAGTGCGCGCGCCAGAGCGCGAACCGCGCGGCCTCGGCCTCCTCGTCGCTGGTGTCGAACGCCGTGTCGGTCTCATGCTGTTCGGCGGCTTGGTCGACGCGCGTGTCGGCGGCCGCGGCCGTGGCCGTGGCCGTGGCCGCTGTCGTGGATGTGGATCTCGTTCGCTTCATCGCTCGTGGCGCGGTGACCGTGGCGCTGGGCGGCGCATGGAGCGTATGTGCTGTCATTGATGCTGTGTGCTGTGGTAAGTCTCTGTATGTGTGGGAGTCCTGTTGGGCTCCTCCGGAGGATTGCCGAGTGACGCGAGTGGGTTCGCTTGTTCTCTACGGCCTGATAGGACGCGCTCACCGATCTTCTGGCGCTTTTCGAGCTTCTGGCCGGCGCGCGGGGCAGACTGTGGGAGCCGCGAAGAGCCGTGCGCTGAGCGTCCGACCGGCCTCTTCGCGTGGAAAATCGCCCAATGCGTGCAGTCGAACGCGAGGACGCCAGTCCACGGATGGGCAGCGGGTTTGCTGTGTGGATTTTCGAACAACCGTGTCGCCGTCAACAGCGCGCCACCACCTGGCGCGCGCGTACAGTCATCCGACCGAGACCCGCGCATCTCATACAGTACGCAGGTCGGTCTCTTGTGCGCCCAGGTGGCGCCGCCGCGTTTGTGGCCGCGCGCGTGTCGGTCCAGCGCGCGCGGCCCGCGACTGGACCGAGTTCCAGGGTTCCCCAGAGACACTGAGCTCCAAGTGGCGATCACGTCGAGCAAACTGTACCTATGGCGGCCGACTGGATCTTTTCGCCCGAAAGGTCGTCGCATCGCAAAGTCTCACTTGCAGTGGCACGGGATCTGATACCCAGCCGGGACTGAATGTACTGTACTGGATGGACCGGCCGAACTGGATTCAGTGCGGCAACCCGCTGTACACTTCCCCGGGCCATGCGCAGGAGCATGTCGACGAGCGATTGCCAGCGGCACGAGAGACGGGGGCGCCGCTTACTCCTCCAGGCTCCGTACAGTACGAGTGAACGAACGCGACGGGCGGCGGCGTTGACGTCGTTGTCTCTCCGGTGTATCAATGCGGTCGGTCGGCGGGCCGCGCTCGCTTTCGAACACACATACTGCAACGTTATCCGGAAACTCGATGACGCCGTCGACGGCGCATTGGATCGTGTTGGTTTTGGTCTGGTTTGTGTGGGGCACGGACGGAGAAGCCAGGGATTCGTGAGATACCACTGCCGAGCCGGGCGAGGAAGCCGGAACGCGAACCGCCGGCGCGTCGCAGAACGAGAAAGCCGCGAAGGCGGAGATGAGTGTTGTTGTTTAGTTGGCTTTCGCCGGATATCGCATGGATCCGCTGCGCCGCCTGGCGCCGCCATGCCATGCTGCTCCGCGCGCCAGATGGACGACGCGCCTCGTGGTGAATGCGCCGCGAGAGGGCGCCGTCGGGATGCGTCCTCGGCGCTTTGTTTCGTACATGCCATACTGCCATGCTGCTCTCTCTCTCTCTCTCTCTCTCTCTCGGTCTGTTTTCCTGCTCCGCATGGCGGCCGTCGCCACATGGGGGCGAGGCACATGACGCGGCGGATTGTGGAATTGTGGTCGTCACGGGACGCCGCCACACGCCATGTCGACGAGCCCGAGCTGCCTCTCCCGCCTGCCGGTGGCGCTCCAGTCAAGAGACGAGCAGCGTGGCGTGCATGGCGATCGATGTGGATCACCAGGAAAGTCGCCATGCGGAGATAGACACGACATGTATGGCATTTGGGAAGTGGATACTTAGTACTACTTAGCGGAGATCTCCGGTATGCTCATTTCCAGGGCTTGGACCGCTTGGCCGGCGGCGGCGACGTAAAGTGCGCGAGCCGCTCGAGCCCGCCGACCTTCTTGCTGCCCTTCTTGTCGTCGGCGTCACCCGCCGACGCGCTCGACGGCTTCTTCAGGAACGGGTTCACGGGCGCCACCGAGCGCTCCACGCTGGTAGTGGTGGTCGGCCTCTGCGGCGGCGGGGACGACGGCTGCTCGGCCGTCAGCAGCTCGCGCTTGGCCCGTGGCGGCGACGACGCCTCGTGGTCGTGGACCTCCTCTTCGTGGTGCTCCTGTGCCGTCTGTGGCCTGGGCTGGCGGCCCAGTCGAGGCTGCGGCCGCGAGGGCTCTGCGGCCATGGCCACACGGCGCGGCTCGGGCTGCATGGGCTGTGTGTAGAAACTTGTCGAGTGATGCTCTTCTTCCTCCTGTGGACGCTCAAAGCGGTCGCGGTAGAGATCGTAGAGCTGCGTCTGCAGAGTGCGGAAGCCAAAGTGCACCGCGAGCTTCTGCGCGATCTGATGGGACTTTTCCAGGTGCAGGCACTTGGCGAGGTCGAGCACGCGCGCCGGCTCGTCGCTCGTGCACGCGGCCTTCATCATGAGGATGAGCGACTTGTCCATCTCGGCCTGCTCGGCCACGCGCTTGTCGTCGCTCGCGAGGTCGCGGCCAGCGATGGCCGCGAGCCGCACCTGCTGCCACAGGTCGTTGACCGCGGGGCCGGCGTCGCCCTTCTTGCCCGCGGCGCTGCTCGTGGTCTTGGGGAACGCAGCGTGCTGGAGCGCAAACTTGAGCGGCACGGGGCGGTGCTTGCCGCGCAGCTTGGGTCCCGCGGCGCCGCGCTCGAGCGGGAAGTAGAGCAGCGCATTGTTGACCACGCCGAACGTGAAGATCGCCGCGCGTTCCTCGGGCTTCTGGAGCAGCGCGTTGCCCACGCAGCCGAGCGGGAACCACTGCCAGCCGTAGCTCTTGGCGAGCGCCTGCACGGCGCCGACCGAGTCGACCGCGAAGAGCACGCCGCGGTCGTCAAAGCCCAGCCACCGCAGCGTGGCGTGCTGCGCCACGTCGCTGCGCTGCTGCTCGTTCTCCTTGTGGCTTGCGAACACGTCGACGACGGGCGGCGTGAGCGGCAGCAGGCCCTGCGCGAGCACGCGGACGCGGTCGGCACCGGGGCCCACGCGTACGTCGAGCAGCTGGAACGCCAGCCGCGCGAACGATTCCTGGTACACGACCGCGAGCTGCGAGCCGCGCGCCGCGAGCGTGACCACGCGGCCCGGGAGCCGCACGAGCGCGAACGCGACGCCGCTCGTGGTGTACACGCGCAGGCAGTTGAGCGAGGTCGCGACGGCGCAGAACTCGCGCGCGCAGGCGATGCTCTCGGCGTCCTCGCCCTCGGGCAGGTCCAGGTGCCACGACGCGTTCGTGGCCCAGGACTCGAACGGCCGGTAGAACACAAAGCTGCGCACGATGTCGCCGTGCTCGCCGTCGGCGCCGTGGTGGTCGTCGTCCCAGTCCTCGCGCGCGCGGCGCGGCACCGCGAAGAACGCGCCGTGCTCGTCCAGCGCGGCCATGGAGAAGAGGTAGTTGTCGCTGAACTTGAAGCCGCGGCGCGACTTGTCGGCGAACTCGACCTTGACGAGCTGCTCACTGCGGCTCGCGCCGCGGATGCACTCGATCTCGCCCAGCGGCGTCCATGCGAGCAGCGTCACGGCGCCGTCCTGGACGCTACCGGACTGGAATGGCTCCTGGAAGGTCTGGAACGGCGATGCCGATCCGCGCGCGCCCCCACTCGTCGCGTACGAGGCCACACGGCTGCGGTACGCGGCATCCTCGTCGTCGTCGTCATCAACGCGGTCGTTAGAAAGTCCCAGGTCGGCGTCGCCGCTGTCCGCGGCCTTGGCGGCGCCGAAGCCGAAGCTGGCCTTGATGGCCTCGACACGGGTCTCGCTCTCGTCGAACTCGGCCTCGCTTCCGTCGTCGTCGTCGTCGCCCGTGCCGTCATCGTCGTAGGCCTCATCCTCGACAAACTGGGACGTCTTCCGGCGCTTCTTGGACTTGAGCTTCTTCTTCGGCTCCGGGGCCGTGGCCGCCGCCGTGGCCGTCTTGGCAGTTGTGGTCGCGCCGAGCCCGACCTGGTGCGGCGGCGTGAGCCCCATGGGCACAGCGTCCTTGACGACGCCCAGCTTGCCGCCGTCGTTGAACGCGAGCAGCGCGTTCTGCGACGGGGACCACTGGAGCGCCACGACGTTGTGCTCGCACTTGAACGACCGCACGCACTCCCTGGTGGCCACGGACCAGACGAAAACCTCCTGCTTGAGCGTCGCGCCGGCGACGTACAGCCCGTTCGGCGAGAAGCTTAGCACGTTGACGTCCGAGCTCTTGCTCTTGCCGATGGGCAGCAGCAGCTGGCCCTTGCTCGTCCACGTCGCGCGGTCGAACAGCTCGACGATGCCCTGGTTCACGGGCACGGCGAGCAGCTCCTCCTTTTCACCAGTCTGCCACGCGCAGCGCGCAAACACCTCCTCGCTACGCACGTCGCCAAACTGCACCTTGAACATCGCGACCTGCTTGGCGCTCAGCGCCGCCTCGTCGATCTCAAACACGCGCACCGTGCCGTCCTCGCTGGTGCTGCAGAGCAGTGCGCCAGTCGGGTCGAACGCGACACTCTTGATGCCGTGCTCGTGGCCCTGCACCGAGATGATCTCGTCGGTCGCGGCGCGGCGCAGCACCTTGATCTCCGGGTCCTCGGTCGCCACGGCAATGAGCGAGGCGCTGCACGCGACGTGGCGAATTGCCACGGGCGAGCGCAGCAGCAGCGCGTCGCGCGCGAACGCCGGCGGCATCGCGTACGAGTAGAGCTCGTTCTCGTCGCCCGAGACCACGAGCAGATGCGTCTGCTCGGGCACGACGGCCAGCGCCGGCAGCGTGCCGTCACACACGACCGCGTCGAAGAGCACGCGCTCGTCGTGGAGGTCCACAAAGTACACGACGCCGTCCTCGCCGCTCGTGACCGCGATGTCGTGGCCCGCCGAGCGGTCGTCCGCGGCGCCCGTGATCGCGCGCATGGCGCGGAACGTCACGAGGTCGCCGACGCCGGAGGCGTTCAGCGTCATCTGCTTCATCGTGTCCATGGCTGGCGCGCGCCTTGCGGTCTGTGTGAGGAAGAGGGGAGGAAGCGCGATGCGGGTCACTCGAGCGATTTTCGCGCCACAGGCGTGACTGAGATTTTGGCGCGGAACTTTGGACCCGCCCGTCGTGCTAGGACGAGACGCATTAGGCTGGCTTAGTCGATAAATGTGGTCCACAATACATCTGGATATTTTCTAGGATGGCGTGGATTTTATCCGGTTGTCATGCTTTCTGGGTGTTTTGTTCTCCGAGCTTGGGAGTTTGGACCCTCTCGTGCGACACCAGAGAGCGCAGCGCAGTTCGCGAAGAATCGACGACGAAGGAGGCGCCATGGGGGACCGCGGCAACGTGTACTATGCGCCGACGGGCGAGACGACCGAGTGGGAGGACATCCTGATCAAGAAGGGCATCATCGCGCCCAAGACCAAGGTCCAGGAGGAGGAGTCCGAGGAGGAGGAGGAGAAGGTGGATCCGCGCGAGGAGGCGACGCTGGACGAGCTCGATGAGATGGAGGACGACTACGACGACGACGCCGAGCTGCAGCGCATCCGGTACGTGGTTACTTGGCGCTCTATAGACTGGCGCATGGGCTGACGTGGCTCGCAGGGACCGCCGCATCGCCGAGATGAAGGCCGCCATGGCGCGAAACAAGTTTGGCGACGTGCAGCCGATCGCCAAGGACGAGTGGACGCGCGAAGTGACCGAGTCGAGCCAGCAGAACTGGGTCATCGCGTATTTGTGGGACTCGGGGCTCGAGGAGTGCCGCGTCATGGACGAGGTGCTCCGCGTCGTCGCGCGCAACCACCGCGACGTCAAGTTTGTGAGCATCCAGGCGCAGCACGCCGTCGAGAACTGGCCGACGCGGAATTGCCCGACGCTCTTCATGTACCGCAAGGGCTCGCTCCAGAACCAGCTCATGGGCATTCGCAAGCTGGGCGGCGTCGACATGAAGGTCGAGGACCTGGAGGAGCACCTTGCCGGTGCTGGCGTGTTCCGCAAGGACTAGGTGATGAACATGCTTGTGCTGTCGGCACACTGCGCATACTGACTGCATGTACGACAAAATAGAAACAGAAGCCAATCTTGCATGGGTATCCTTGAGACTAGGCCCTTGTGATTGTCATATCCTTAGTCCTGGAGCACCTTCGGCACCTTGAAGAAGTTTCCCGATCGCTCCGCCGCGTTCGCGAGCACCTTCTCAGCGATGTTGCCCTCGGTCACGACATCCTCCCGCAGCGGCGTCTTGCGCGAGTCAAAGTCGTCCTTCGCGTACAGGTCGTCGATGTTGTCGTCGATCGTGACCGCCTGGATGGTCTTGGCGCACTGAATGATCGACTCGACGTCCTTGAGCAGCGACGGCAGCTGCGCGTCGTCGATGTGGAGGTGACATAGCTCGGCAAGCTCGCGGAGCTTTTGCTCGTCGAGGACCGACTCGCTCTTGTCAAAGACCGCGCCCTCCTGATGCAGCTCCGTGAGCGACCACGACGGCGTGCGCGGCACCTGTCAGACATGAACATCTCGTTCCCATGATTAAAGAGCTCACGGCAATTCAATCGAAACAGGCATTCTCTACGTACGCTCGTGATCTCCTTCAATCCTTCAGGGAGAGGACGCGCAGCAGTGTGCTGCGAGCGCATCGCGCCGCAAAGCGCGCGGCGCGCGGCCACGCGACGCAGCATCTGATGGGTCATCTTCGTGGTGGCAGCCATGGTCTGGTGTTGTTGTGTGGGGCCAGGTTTGTAGCTCTTCGTAAGTACGCATAAGGTACGCACTAAGTACGTGTCGATATTCGGGCCTGTGGTGGTTGATCATTCCTCGAACATCCGCTGTGCCACCATGAAGATCTACAAGATGCTCGTCCACTACGGCGCCTTATTCACGATCCCCACGGCGATCGCGTACTACTACTGGGACCCCAAGTCGGACGACGAGATCCGCAAGGACATTGTAAGTGGACTCGCGTTCTGCGACGCATTGAAACGCCAGCGCAAATGCGTCTAACTGATCCTGTGCTGACGGAATGCATGAACGCAGGAAGCCAAAGTGAAGCCCGACGCGGAGCGCCGACTCAAGAACCAGGCAAAGTACCGAGAGCTGCTGCTGCAGCGATCGGGCGAGAAAACTGAAGAGACGAAGAAGCAGCTGGAGGAGGTTACCAACTTCACGCCACCGCCGCGCCGCAAGTGAGATCAGAGCATCGTCTCCGCTATTCAGATAACTTAACGCAAATTTGCTGCCGCTCGCGTGTCCACCAACGACTTGATCAGCAGGTAGGATGATGCTGAGATCAGTGCAGGTAGCGCTGCATGCGCGTGGCGTGGACAGAATCGACCTCCTTGAGCGCCGTCTCGAGCTGCGTCTGCATTTTCTTGAGCGTCGTGTAGTCGACGCGGAAACAGTCGGTCGCAACCTGCGGAATCCCTTCGTCGCCGGCGACCGACGTGCTCAGCGCGAGTGTCACGATGGGTGTTGGTTCATTTCGCGTCATGCGGTTCGCGATCTAAAATGCACCGTATCAGAGAAACGGCTCCAGGGTGACCGCGTGGTAACGAGAGCTGTACCTCGAGATCGACGCGCCAGTCGAGCGATCGGTACTGCGGGAGGTTGAGCTCCGTCGCGCGAGCCGAGTTCTGCTTGATCATCGCGCTGTGGTCTTCGAACAGCTGTACGCGTTGGCGACATTAATGTCATGGGCGTCCATGACAAAAGAGAGGATATATGTCCTTCTCGTCGTACCTGAACTAGCGAGTCGGCGTGTTCCGAGGACATGGCCATACCCTTCAGCGACGCTCGTAGCTGAGACGGGCTCATTTCTGCCTATACCCAGAACCACGTGAGTCAGAGCAAGTTCAGCTCGTGTGTGACTATCTACTGTTCTCACCTTGGCTGCGTCCATGAGGATCTTGGCGATCGCGAGCACGACACTCTCAGCTTGCTCATGGCTCCACCCCACCGCGGCTAGACAGACATCCAAAAACGATCAGTTCCATCCCTATGGGAATGAGTTATTCATCCGCGTACTCCGTACAGGCTGTGCGCGTGAGCCGGCGCTTGCTCTGCTTCTCCGCGTGGAACACGAGCACCGCCATCTTGCATAGGCTCTCAAATTCTGCATCCATAGATCACGTATCCATTCCAGTCAGTCGCCTCTCGAGTCTCGACGAACCAAACGCAAGCGAGAGAGGTCTGGTCCACTTGCGCTCCGCTGACACGTCCTTGGCGCTGGCCACGGCGTCCAGCACGCGCTCGTCCCACGCGACGGTGCGCATGTTCTCCCTGAGGGCGTGTGAGCTCTTCGACCTTTTTGTGTTGATGGGGATCTCTTTTTCCTTCCGGAATATCCATTTTCCGCAAAACATGATACACCAACTTTCACGATAGTGACATGGTCGCCCCTCCCGAAAAGTAGCCCCTCGCCACTCCATTTTTCCAGGGGAGCAAGACCAAGATGGCGACCAACGGCACCCACGCGAACGCGAGCGGCGGCGGTTCGGCGCCCCCGCGCCGCGACCAGATCTTAGACCTGGCCAAGTACGTAGACCAGGCGGTGCGCGTCAAGTTCTTCGGCGGCCGCGAGGTCCACGGCGTGCTCAAGGGCTACGACCAGCTCGTGAACCTCGTGCTGGACGACTGCGTCGAGTTCCTGCGCGACCCGAGCGACGACTCGCGCGTGACCGACGAGACCCGCAAGATCGGCCTCGTGGTGTGCAGAGGCACGTCCGTGACGCTCGTGTCGCCCGTGGAGGGCACCGAGGAGATCTCGAACCCGTTCGTGCAGGACGACGAGTAAGAACGTCGGGCCACACGCGACATTCAAGACATTCCCCACTAGCAAAGCAGAGCAGAACGCAGGGCAGGCAAAGAGACGAAAGCGCATGCACAATGAGTACTTGATGGTGTATGCATTTGGCCGTGTTGGTTATGGGATCTTCTTCGGTGGTTTGTTCGGTTGTGCTACGCGCAGCATAGTCGAGACACCGATGGACTTCGTGATCGGAATCATGTTCTCCTAGCTGCCTCCAGACCAGGTAGTAGGCATCCGCCCGGTGCACAGTTTACCCGGCACCACGACCATATCCACAGTCGTAAGACCAGCTAGCTTAGAGAAAGCTGAGGTTGCGCTAGAAGACGGTGCCACGGGTGTCGAAGATGGACGGGAAGTGTTGCCAGCGCAACAGATATGACGCTGCTGTTGGAGCTGAACACATGAACATCTTTGAACAGAAGTCGACATGGTAGCAGTGGGAGCAACAGTGCGCGTCTTGTGAGCGTGCAAGGAGATACCATCCAGTGTTATACCTGGATCGGGCGATGGCCGGTACTTCCCTGACCACAATTCAAAAGTGTCTGTTACTGGCTTCGTGCGTGAAGAAAACTGAACCCGTACAGCGCGACGCACGATTGCGAAAATAATCATGGGTCGCGAATGTGTAAGAAGCTCAGTTACATAGTATTTTGGTAAGCTTGGTAGAGTGTCATGGCAATGCCAATGAGAAACTCATTTGCGCATCCACGGGTGAAAAAACGCGTCAACAAAGTTCAGGACTTCACGCAAGCAGACGAAGAAAGATACGCTATCAACGGCCGCTTGGTCGCGGAGCTGGATTAACCCATTAGAAGCTCCAGTACGATCATCAACGCATTCACAACAATGAGCGGCACTGCAACACACATAATATCATACAGCAAGTCAGTCGCAAACGCGCATCGATCCAAAAAACCATCGCTTGTCGCACAACGTACTCCGCAGGTATTGAACGGCGATCAGGAAGCCGACCATTTGGTTCTTGACAGTCATGCCCTGCGACGAATCCACTTGGTCCCATCCATCTGCATATCACAAACAACCTCGTCGGTCCTCATGGATCTGCCTGGTCGGACGCGAAGAGCTACGCGAGCGTAGCGCGGCCACACGCGCCGCTGCGCCCGAAATGAACGCGACACGTACACTTGCGGAGGAACCGCTTTTCGTGGAGGATGCTCACGGCGTTGGTGAGCAGCAGGCTCGAGAGGAAAAAGTCCCACAACACGCCCATATTCGCTTCCCGCTGGCTTGTTCCCGGCTTCGCTTCGTGTCGCGACTGTGAGGGAGAATGGCGGTTGTCCCTATTTCCCCTGAAGTTAACCATATGCGACGTGGTCCACATCTCCTTTCTTTCAGGTGTGATGGATCATCGATTCTGAAAGGATATCCATCTGTCAAAGAGACTCTCCATTCCCAAGTCTCCTCCCCCCCTTCGCTGCGATGAGCTCAGTTGGGAGCTCTTCACCCTTTGTCGAAGGGCGCGCCTTCAATCACACACACTGCTCGCGATGGTATCGACGCCGACTGGATCTTCCACGAACGCGAAGCGACGCGGTGGGCGCACAACTAAAGCTTCTGCAGCGAGTCAAACGTCGTCCGCCTCTGGTCCTTCGCCGCCCGTTTCGACCAACATGCCACGAACCGTACTGCGCTTTTGCGTGACGACCGTAGTCTTCGCGGCACTGGCCTCACTCACTGCGTTTGGTTTCCCGGCGGTACAGTCCTCGGCGTTGTGGGGTGAATCCGTGGCACAGCGTGCGCACCTGACCAGCACGAAGTTCGCGCTCCACACGGCCCGCCATCAGGCACGCGCTGCGAGTGGGGGTGCGCCGTCCGTCGAGGTACTGGCGGAGTACCCGCACGACGCGGAGGCTTTCACACAGGGCCTGCTCGTGGCGCAGCAGGGATCAAACAAGTTCTTCATTGAGTCGACAGGTTTGTATGGACAATCCACGGTTCGCAAGGTCGACATCCCGACGGGCGAGGTCCTCGCCAAGTATGACTTGGACGGCAGCGAGTTTGGTGAGGGCGTCGCGCTCGGCCCCGATGGTGAGTTGGTGATGATCACGTGGAAGAAAAAGCGCGGCTACTCGTTTGCGCTATCGTCGGCGCCGACGAATGGTGACCGAGCTAGTCTCGATCCGTTGTTCCAAGTGAAGAGCACGTTTGAGTTTGAGACGGTCACGGGCGAAGGCTGGGGCATCGACTTTGACGGCACACACTTTGTCGTGTCGGACGGCTCGTCGAAGCTCATGTTCTGGGAACCCGCGACCAAGAAACAAGTGCGCGAAGTGACGGTGACCTTCAATGGTCAGGAGATTCCGCACATCAACGAGCTCGAGGTGGCGAACGGCTTTGTCTACGCGAACATTTGGTACCAGACCGTGATCGTGAAGATCGACCCGGCCGACGGCACCATCGTCGCGGTGTTTGACTGCGCCGAGCTGATGACGCGGTCTGGCGCTGCCGAGGGCAACACGAACGCCGTGCTCAACGGCATCGCCTACGACGGCGAGGAGGACGTGTTTTACATCACGGGCAAGCTATGGGGCCGCGTGTTCAAAGTGCGACTGCTCGAGTAACATCTTGAAGTAAAGCAAGTCGCCAATTGGTGGTTCTTGGCTCTGATGATGACATGTTCAAGTTCATTCTCGCCCGTACCGGTCCGTCCGTGGTGCATCTCGAAAGAACCAAGCATGTTGGGGCCTGTCACACGTCACAGTTTTGGAGGCTGGTTGACGTTCACACACGTCGCAGATTTCGAAACTGTTGGGAGATCGCCAACTTTGGGTGAAGGAACGAGGGGAAATGTTGGGAGATCGCCAACGTTGGGAGACGACCGTCGCCGTTTGTCTGGCCAACGCCCAACACAAACTCCCAACGATGTCGGGCTCCTCCGACGCGCTCGTTGCCGGGGAGAGAGGGGGGAGAACAGCAAATACCAACAACGCAGGGTTTCCTCCCCCCTCGTTTGTTGCCGGAGAGAAAAGGGAAACCACAACGGAATTCGCCGCGCCATCCGACCACCAAACATGCCGTCGAAGAAGTTGTTGCAGGTTGAGTCTGCCGGCGAGCGCAACCAGCGCGAGTTCAAGGGCTTGCTCGAGGAGATCGCAGGTACGATGAACCTCCCTGGCGGCATGGTCGAGGCCGCGATGGCCTTGTACTTCTCGGCGCGCGAGAACCAGATCCCCTTCCGTGGTGCTGGGAAGAAGGCAGCGGCCGCGGTGCTGCTGTTCATTGCGTGCGGCAAGCGACACCTCTCGCGGTCGTTCAAGGAGTTTGAAGAGGCGACTAGCATCCCCAAGGGAAAACTCGGCAAGATGTTCTTCAAGCTAACCAAAGGACTCGAACTGGACGTTGCCCCTGCGAAAGCCGAAGAGTTCGTGGCGCGCTTTTGCTCGGAACTGCGCCTCGCGCCCAAGATACAGACGCTCGTGACCAAGGCTGTGAGCAACGTGGAGAAGAAATATCTCGCGAACGGTTCGTGTGGCCCTCCGTCGCTGCTGCGGTCATCTACATCGTGGCAAATGAAGCCAACGAGGAGAGAACGCTGAAGGAGGTCAGCGAGGTGACAAAGACGAGCGTCGCAGTGCTCAAGAAGACTTGCCAAAAGCTCAGCGACGAGCATGCCAAGCTCATGGATGGTGTTCGCCTTGATTGATCAAGAAGCCGTCCGTTTATGTGTCTCCAGTTTTGCGATAGAGGACGCCAGAAGACAACACCGGTTGGTACGCGATTCTTCTTACGATGTCTCCCACAGCCATGCGCGACGTGTTCGATTCACGTAGCGAGATTGATGCACCGTGCAAGCCACAGATCACGGCCGAGCAAGTTCGTCTTCGCGTTTGCGCGTGCGTTTCCCCCTTCAACTTTCCCACCAGTAAAACCAATAAAGCATACAGTGACGTCTCCCTCTCAAGTCTCCCACTCATTTTTATTTTGAGGGTCGGCTGCCTCGCTTTAGCTACGCGACGTAGGCGCGATGGAAGGCCGCTCTGCTCGACGCCGGCCAATGCCGCGCGCTTGGTTTCCCTTGGACGTCACCAGGGTTTCCCCTCGGAAATGTATCCACCGCAGTCTACCATCATTCCGCACGCGTTACTTCTTGCTGTTACTTCAGAGCCACCAGCTGGACGGCAGTGGACAATTTTTTGAAATAATCCCAACAACACAAAATCCGCAGAAAGATCCGCCCCCACGCGGGTCCCAAAACGGGTTCCCAAGAACCCGTTACGTATATATATAGCACTTGGCGAGTATTCGGAAGACCCGTTCAAACGGTTGTAAACCCATACCCGTCCGTCGTTTTGCCTGTCATCACAAAAAATCCGTTGTGCGATTTTTTCGCCAAGGCCACGACACCAAAAAAGAGGCCCACGAAGCTGCCTATCTTTCTTTGATATCCCGGCCGCCGCCGACGCGATCCACAGTTCGAGAGAGCGCGCCCCACGCGTCCCCTGCCGCCGAACGCCCAACGTTGGCCTCCCCCAACGTTTGCTTCCCAACGCCGCCACCAACACCACCAACACCACCAAGAAGGAGGAGCGGAAAGCGGCGCCATGTTCGAGAAGAACCTCCAGGACCTGGTCAAGGGCATCCGCTCGGCCAAGGGCGACGTGAGCGTGTACATCTCGCAGGCCATGCAGGACATCAAGACGGAACTCAAGAGCACGGACCCGTTCCTCAAGGCCGAGGCCGTGCGCAAGCTCACGTACCTGCACATGCTGGGCTACGACATGACGTGGGCCGCGTTCCACGTGGTCGAGGTCATGAGCTACGAGCGCTTTGCGCACAAGCGCGTGGGCTACACGGCCGCGTCGCAGAGCTTCACGCAGTCCACGGACGTCGTGCTGCTCTGCACGAACCTGCTCAAGAAAGAGTTCGGCTCGATCAACGAGTACGAGGTCGGGCTCGCGGTCAACGTGCTCGCGAACATCGCGACGACCGACCTCGCGCGCGACCTGCTGGGCGACGTGGTCAACATGATGAACAGCCCCAAGGCCTACGTGCGCAAGAAGGCGACGCTCGTGCTGTACAAGGCATTTCTGCGGTACCCGCAGGGCCTGCGGCTCACGTTCGACAAGCTCAAGGAGCGCATGGAGGAGCCCGACGTCTCGGTCGTGAGCTGCGCGGTCAACGTGATCTGCGAGCTCGCGAACAAGAAGCCCAAGAACTACCTCGGGCTCGCGCCGCAGTTCTTCCGGCTGCTCACGACGTCGTCCAACAACTGGATGCTCATCAAAGTCGTCAAGCTCATGGCCTCGCTCGTGCCCGAGGAGCCGCGACTCGCGCGCAAGCTGCTGGACCCGCTCGCGACCATCATCCAGAACACGCCGGCCAAGTCGCTGCTGTACGAGTGCATTGCGACCGTCACGACCGCGCTCATGTACACCAAGAAGGCCGATGGTAGCCAGCCGCGCAACGTCGCGGCCGTCGTGCGGCTCTGTAATGACCACCTGCGGCGATTCATCGAAGACGCCGACCAGAACCTGCGGTACCTCGGCCTCGTCGGGCTCAGCAACCTCATGGAGTCACACCCGTTCGTGATCGGCGAGCACCAGCAGCTCATCATCGAGTGCCTCGCTGTCGACGACATGACGATTCGGATGCGCTCGCTCGAGCTGCTCGTGGGCATGGTCACGCCCGACAACGCTGCGCAGATCATCCGCGAGCTGATGCGCCAGACGCTCTCGGCCGACGGCCACTACCGCCATGAGCTCATCAAGCGCATCCTCTACGTGTGCTCGGTCAACAAGTACGAGAATATCCACGACTTTGACTGGTACATCCACGTGCTCGTGCAGCTCGCGCGCGTGCCCAGCAACACGGCGTTCACGCTGGACCCGGCGAGTGCTGGCAGCGCTGGCCTGAAGAGTAGCATCTACAGCGACGACCCGGCGTCCAAGTCCCACGGCATTGAAGTCGCGCGTCAGCTCGTCGATATTGCTGTCCGTGTCAAGAGCGTCCGCAGTGTCATGGTCGACAACATGATTGATCTGCTGCTGGAGAAGGATGCGCTCAGCGGTCCAGGTGCGAGTACTTTGTGCGAAGTGTATTACGCCGCTGCGTGGATCACAGGCGAGTATGTCACCGAGTACTTGGATGACACGGACGACGACGAGGAAGATGAAGACGACGAAGACGACGAGAAGGAGACCGAGGAAGAGAAGCTGGAGCACATCCAGGACCTCGTGGACGAGATGTTGCAGCCGCGTACGACGAGTCTGCCTGCCCACGTGCAGACTGTGTATGTGCAGACGCTGCTCAAGTTTGTGACGGCGATGGCCGATCGTGCCGATGACGCGTCGCTCGAGAAGCTCGCTGAGCTCGTGCTGGAGCGCCTTCCCGCGTTTATCCAGAGCGAGCACGTGGAAGTTCAGGAGCGTGCCGTTTCGCTCCAGCAGATCCTGTTGTCCCTTGGTCTGGGATACGGTGCTCTCAGCGCTGACGAACGTGCGTCTCGTGCTTTCGACAGCAGCATCTCCCTTGATTCGTCTGCACGTGTGAGCATCCTGAGCAGCTACTTCACGGAACGGCTGGCGCCAGTCGGCGCCAAGGCTCAGCGTAAGGTACCGATGCCAGGCGACTTGGAGCTGGACGAGCCGTTCAGCACAAGCGAGGCCAACTTCTTGGAGTCTGGCGGGGACTTTTCATCATTCTCCAACGAGGACGACCTTGAGGTATCGTTTGTGCAGCAGCAGACTAGCAGCCACAACACAAGCGCGTACAGTGGAATCGACTCTCCGCGAAAGAAGAAGAAATCGTCTCGCCACCGTCGCGGTTCGTTCGAGTCGAACTCGGGATCTAGTGACTCGGAAGATGAGGATGCCAAGGCCGAGCGTGAGCGTGAGCAAGAGCGGGAGAAGGAGCGACTGCGCAAGGACCCTTTCTACCTTTCGGGGGCCAACAAGGGCAACTCAAACGATCTTCTCGGTGGCAGCGTACGTCGCCCTACGGTTGACTTGACTAGCAATTCTTGTAAGCTGACAACGCCTTTGTATGTGCTTTGGTGTGACAGGGTTTCGCCGACATCATGGGCGCTCTCGACGCCTCCAATAAGAAGAGCAAGAAAACCTCCAAGAAATCCCGCAAGCCCAAGTTCGTTGTGGAGGACGACATGATGCCCGACGGCGCTGGGTCGAGCGAGGAAGATCGTCGACGATCGCGCAAGAAACGCGTGCAGGAGGTACGCTGTGCTCCATGACTGCTGTGCGTTGTGATGAAAAGAACACTGACTCGACCATTTTCGTGTTCAGGATGATGAACTGGCTGCTGTTGACCTTACTATGCCGCTTCGTGACGACGAGCGGATCCCGGATGAACACCTCTACCACCGCAAGACCCGTGAGCACGATGCCGAGGAGAACGACAAGAAGAAGAAAAAGAAGAAGAGCAAGGACAATGAGGACAGCTCCAAGAGCAAGAAGAAGCACAGCAGTAAGCACCGCAAGAACGACGAGGACGAGGACGATGGGTCTCACAAGAAGAAGAAAAAGTCGTCTTCGAAGCGTCACGAAGACGAAGCCAAGGAAAATATTTATGCGAACGACAGCTCCGATGGGGAGAAGCACTCGCGTAAGAAGAAGAGCAGCAGCAGCACGGCGCACAAGAGCTCGTCGTCTCGAAAGTCTAAAACGGAGGAGGGCGAGTCGTCGGCACTCAAGGAGAAGAAGTCCTCGTCGTCGAAGAAGAAGAGCCACAAGGACAAGAACGCCAAGTCGCAAGCGAGCGACGAGCCGCTCCTGCTCTTTTAGGCAACTAGTATGCACACCAGCAGACACGGGAGTGTACGTCAGTGAGCCGCAAAGGCTCGCCGATGTACCCTTCCGATACAGTTACTTTCACGCTCACCTCGCATGTCCCAGCGAAGAAGTGAATGCATCATTTTTGTGAACCGGGTGTGCCACTTTGTTTCCCAGTATTCATTCACGAAGCAGACATTGGCTACGCCTGCTGGGACTAAAAAGCGTTCCGCCGCGAGTTGGCTCCACAAACCTTCCTCCAAGCGGTCGTGAGGATAGTTTTATGACGCGGTTGGAAGTGGGGAGAACAGGGGATGGCTTGCTTGGAAGGATGTGACCGAAGATGCGTTGAACTTCAATTTGCGGCCAACAAGTCCGCCAAGTTATCTAATTTGTGAGGTCATTTGTTACGCTCCTTCAGACATCTTGATATTTGCGGATTGTTGAATACGGTATAAGAGGTTTACTAGAAATCGAGGAAGCTTAAGACCGAACTGGACTGTAGTGTTGACGCGGACCACAAACCTTGGCCATCGAAGGTGGCGAGTCCAGCGAGGCCCACGGAAGGGAGTCACAACGAAGAATCTCCAGAAGCAAGACAAGGGAAGCAGCTCGCATCCAGTCTAACGCATGGAGTCGCGTGGTGGGAACATGGCGGCCAACGCCACAGCCTTCGACGCGGACACCACGGGGTCGGCCGCCGGCGACGGGCTGACTGCGGCCGATCGTCAACGTCTCCTGCTCACCGCTTATGAAGCTGAACTCGATGCCGAGATTACTAGGCTCGACCGCGAGCATTCGGACGCGGTCGCCGCCGACGTGAAGACGTACCGCTTGACGTGGGATCTGATGGTGAAGGAAATGGACCGGATCGGTCACGATGCGAAGAAGAAATACGAGGACGCTACGATGGCAGCCCAGGCGAAGCGTGGACAAGTGCTCAAGGACCAGGAGGAAAAGAAAGCCGCTATCCGCCAGGTTCACGAGAGAAAGAAGGACGAGCTCGAGCTTGCCGCTGCCCAGCAGAAGTCCGAGAAGCCGGATTACGCGGCGCTGGTGACAGAACTGCTCCAACAGAACGAGAACAAAGTCGCGGACTACAGAGCCGAGCTGAACGTCAAGTTCCATGAGAAGATTGATAGGATTCAGCGAGACGAACAAGCTGCTGAAGACGACCTGCTCGATCGCCGCTCCACGTTTGTCAAGTGCACTGAGGAGGATTTGGACGCGTTGGAATCCGAGACGGCATCCAGCATTGCCACCATTGACGAGCTGCAGAGACACAACCAGGAGAGTTACAAGCGCGATTACGAGGCCGAGAGACACGGTTCGATACTGCTGTCGCCCAGATGCGTGCTGCCTGGAAAGCGGAATCCGTCCGACCCATGAACCAGGAATGAATCCGAGCCGAGGCAGAGGGAGAAGACGATCGACTCGACCGTAGGCTGGAGTGAGTGGTATTACTTCCTCCGGTCGGCTTTTATTGCAACAAACGAGTTCAGCAAGGGCAATCAACCACTTCCACGTACTGGTTGAAACTGCCCAGTCCTGCGTCCGCTGCCTGGTTATTTCCTCTTGTGGTGTGTGCGCTCGGGAATGCCAGCGGTGCGCCCAACGAACGACAATCATCGTGTGAACAGACCTCTCGGGGCACTCTTCAACGCAAATCACCCGCTGCACCTTGATAATCAGGTTTTGAAAATTTAAAAAATATGACAGTGTTCCGCTATACAAGGTTCATCGTGTGAGAGCGATGTTTCACCAGAAAGTGTCTCTGTTAGCTCAGAACGAAAACATTTCACGTCTAGGGGCGAACTGATCATCTTGTGCATAATATGGGTTTTCACAGTTATTAAGTGGGGAGCTTCTCGGTTAAGGTGTCTGTCACACCAGCTGATATGTATTATTAAGGGTATCAATATTTTTCCACATCGATCCCGACCCCTAGTCTATACAAACGTCAAGTATATTTCACCTGTCTAAACCGTTTGTTGCGATATAAAAACGACCGGAGGAAGTAGCTGTTCGTCGGGGCGCAAACGGCACCAGCATTAACATTGCGACGACCGCCCACGACACCGATGAGTTGTGCTGATCGTTGTGGACCATGAAACCAGAGTGAGAACTCGACAGCTCCCATGATCTAGTTTGAGGGGAAGCCCGCCATGCATGTCTCCATTATTCCGTGTGCAATCTGTGCTTCTTCTGCTTTGCATAACAAAATGAATTTCATCTTTGTGGTGTGCCCTGGTGATTCCTACACTTATTCAAACAAGCAGAGTGGCGAGGTGAGCTTCAAGATGGCAGAGCGAATAATCACCAATCCGACTCGTGTACAAATCAAAAGTTGTTCATTCATCAATCACCCGGCCAGCTTCTATTTCTTGGTCTTGACCTTCTTGTTGGGCTTGCTCTCAGCGTCCTTGTCGTGCTTCTTGCTGCTCTTGCTCTTCTTCGTGGGCGTGGGCTCGGCGACGACCGCCTCTTCATCGACGGGCGCTGCTCGCTTGAGCTCCTGGCGGTCCTCGACCAGCGAGAAACACCGCGTGAACGGCTTGCCAAGCGTGAACTTCTTGCGCTCCTTGGCTAGCGGGAATGCGTTCACGAGCTGCTGCGTGAGCAGCACGTCCTCGGTCTGCAGGTTGTAGCTCTTGCCACCGTGCTTGACCGAGCTCACGACGGCACCAGCGGCGGCCGCCTCCTTGCCGACCTTGAACGACACATTCGCGAGCGCCGACGCGTCCACCTATTCCACAAATCCCATCCATTTCGGTTAGAGAAGCAAGTTGGTCCCACCTGTGGGAAGGCACCTACGTTCTTGGGGAGCTTGAAGAACCAGAGCTCCTTGTCGCCCGAAAGGATCGACTCGCGCGTGATGGTCGAGCTGCCCTGCACGGCCTCGAAGCCCGGCGGGATCTCAAACTCCCTAATCAACGAATACACCCACAGACGAGACATAGAGTCGTCACTATCAACTCCTTCCAATGTGGCAAAATCGTGGCCACGCGAACGCACTCGTCCTCGGACTCGGACTCGTCGTCCGTGCCCGACTGCTCGCTCACGCGCGCGGGCGCGTCGCGCTCGTCGTCGGAGCCGCTCGCGCTGCTGGCGGAGGACGACGCCTCGGACGCGGGCGCGGGCTTCGTGGCGCCGCTGCGGCCGCCGCTGAGGTTGAGCACTTTCTTCGCCATAGCCGCCGCTTTGTGGGTCGCGCTGCCGCTCGGAAATGCCGCTGGTGTCGCTTCCTGGTGACGATAATTGGATGGAGCAACATGCGCCGGCCGTACCTCTCAAGTTTGGACCAATGAGATCGAGCTATTGAGTAACCCAGGGTACGCTACGTACCCCGGTCAGCAGCTCCCAAATAATGTGGTGCACGTCAATTCAAGCACATGGGTACATCTTGACCAGTCTATATATGCAAATACGATATGTATAGATCTTAGATTTGAAACGGTGTTGTGGATCTGAAGAGAACACGGGAAATGGGAATTCAGATTTTGAAAGGCCCACGAAGGAAATGGCCAACAAGCGCGCGCTCGGCGACTTACCGGCGGCGGGAGACGGCGATGGCGGCGGCCACAGCGCGCCACTGCAGCGCGTCACGCGCACGCTGGAGAGCATTAAGCGCGTCGCTGACACGTGGACCGAGGGCTCCGACTCGCGCTTCCCGCTCCCGGCCATCGCGTTCAAACGCAGCGAACAGAGCGACAGACAGCAAGGTCGAGCCTGAGCTGTCGCTGCCACTGCGACCCGACGACATTAAGCTCATCAAGGCGCGCGGCGTGGTCTCACAGCGCCACGAGGGCGCCGACGTCGCGTGGGACGTGTGCGGCGATCTCATCGAGTCGCGGAATCCGTCGTGGAATGAGTTTCTGAACGAACAGCTCGCGCGGATCCGTCGGCGATTTGGCATTTTTGAGCACGAAGAGGTGAAGGTATCACTGCGCAAGATGGTGCTGGCAGAGACGGATGGACTGCTGCTCTGTGAGCCGGACGACGATGCGTCGATACGTCCAAGCGGTGCATTTGGGACCTTTTGGTGGTGTTGCCCGGGTCCTTTGAGGGCGCTGAAGTCGGGGTTCTACCGGACGAAGAGGACGAAGAAGAGTATGAAGACGACGAAGGCGTGTCGTACTGGTGGCCGGCTAACCGTGAGCACGCGTACTGCATCTCGTACGCAGCCTACGACGACCATTGCAGGCGCGCCACCTACCCAGTGACCAGCGGCTCGGCGCTGTGTCTCGTGTTTGATCTTGTGACGAGCCCGCGGGATGTAGACTTGCTCAAGGGACCAGACGTGATACAGCGCTGTATCGACCGTGCTCTGGTGGATCACTTCCAAGTGATGCCGGAGCTGCTGGTAAAGCGACTCAAGATCAGTGCGGACGCGTGGCAGCCCGTGAGGGAGTTCGCAACAGACCGCAGCTTCGTGTACATTATGCAGGGCAAGGAGTATGAAAACTCAGGCAAGAAGTTTGAAGACCTCGAGCATGAAGACCAACTGGTGGCAGAGAAACTTGCGACGTTTGTGCCCGGAGCAACGTCGAGTATGTGTTTTTCCTCGCAAGAGTGCTGTGCTCCCTCTACGATAACACGTCAAAAGCATCGACGCACGAAGACACAGGGGGCAACACTGCAGAGAGGGTTATCACTATGAAAGCTCCGTGGTTAAAGTATGGCGAGTCAGCTTCGGCCTCATTCCCTCCGATCTTCATTGATTACCACCGTGACGTCGCTCCGGTTGGACGTGTGGACCAGCTCCGTCTCGCTCCAGATCGCCTCCTCGAAGATGATATTGATATCGATATTGCTGAGCGCCTACTCGGAGACCGATATTGTGCTGCGCAGTGGAAAGTGCATTCTACATACGCGCTCGTCGTCCAGCCTGCCTTCGTTGAAGCGAGCCAACTCGTCAAGGTGCCAACTCAAGAAGTTGTGATACTCCGCGCTAAGCTCGCCAACTCCCGCGCCGATGCATTGTGCTACGCGAGGCGAGTTGTTTCTCATCGTCCCGAATGGAAAGCAGACCCAGAAACCTTGGAAAGGTTTCCCGACTTCGTCGATCTTCTTGTGGAGATTAACGATGGTCAACTTTTTAATGACTACCTGCTGTCACCCAATTTGAGTTCGCACGACCAAACGGGGACATTGAACAAAGCCATTCAGCACTTTGGATGGGAAGCATGCGAAGAAACAGTAATCACCCGACTGCGTTCCGCCTCGACGCTGTGCAGCCGCATCAGTTTGCTCGTGTCGGCCATTGATACATTCGAAGCCCCAGATCGCGTTGACAGGCTTCTCGACTTTCTTCTTTCTCGCTTCCCGTGGACGGATGCAACTAGTATTGACGACCAACGCCCTCGCAGCAGCTCAAGAGATGATCCAAGCTCGGGTGAGTTTCATCGCCTCCTCGAGATTGTGCGCCGAGCTTCTCCCCAGCGACTGATCCAAGTTGTCTCTGTGAAGGATGTTAACTTGTTGGTCACAGTTCTTGCTTCGGCGGTGACGTCGTTCGTCGAAGCGCATCCAGAGGACAACCAAGCATGGTATGTGTTTCTTCACGTCCGAAATCTGTTTCAGACCCGGGCTCCTGATATTCGAAACCATTCGTACACTCAGCTCCGTATCAAGGACAATTGTAGCGTTTGCTGCGAAATCCAAGCGTTTCTATTGTCGCCGATGATTGAGACCGTCGTGCAATGTGCTCAACTTGGGGAGCTCGAGCACATTAAGGCGGTGCTGCAGAAGTCGTTGCGAGGAGACACCAAAGTAAACATCACTGCACAGGGTGAGACTGCTTGTCGGCTCACCAAGGGCAGCGACAGCTTGCTCGTCTTTTTTGCTCAAAGAGGAGAGCGTCGATTGGACGAGGTGCTTGCTCGACATGACCGACCCCAACTTCCAGGTTCCACTTCCGATACCGCATGATCAGTGATCGCCATCCCAGTGGCTTCGCATCCCTAACAACAATCGGTCACATGAGAGGAAGTGACCGTACTTCCGAGCTCCAATACTACTATACCGGTAGTAGCTGAGACCTCACTGTATGTGCACTTCGCAACGAAAGTGCCAACTCTACGTGCGTCCAGAAGACGTTGCGGTGACTTCAACATGAGGAGCGCGAAATGCATGAGGCAGCAAAGCGTTGCAAGTACTACAAGAGTACTCCGTGGCAGACAGAAAGAAACCGGGGAAACGGAATTGAAAGCACGCCAACGCAGCATTTTATGTTTTTAAAGATGGGTGCGGTATGGCTTACACGCGTCGTCGGGCGGTGCTTCCTGAGCGTTGTCTCTGATATTCTTCTCTCACTGGTTTTACTTGGGTCTTGTTTCACATCACTTGTGTCGCGCGGCACGACTCTGTCCTCTCGGCTAGTGTACGGTTGCTTCTACTACTGCTACGGTTGTTTGCTATTGTTTTCCCTATCGTCCCTCGCCAAACGACAGCGCACGCTGATGGCCCTTCTCGTCGGTCCACGCGCGCCGCGGGCGGGGGAATGGTGGTGGTGGTGTTGGTTGGTGGTACTGAGGTGGTTGATGGTGGTGGTGTCGATGTGGGCTCCGTCTTGTTTGTGGGCGTTTTCTCGTC
>JAADWV010000206.1:0-52776 GCA_023336295.1 Pythium folliculosum
AAATGAGAGGGAGGGAGGAGAGGAAGAAGAGCGGAAGAACCTGCGGCCCGACGTGTTCGCCAGCGAGTCGCTCACTTTCTTTCGTGTTTTGTTTCCGCTACCGGCTTGCGGCTTTGCCGCCGTTGTGGAGCCGCTTCAGATGGAGCGTCATCGTCGCCGACGACGCGCGGTCGCCGCTGTCGCGGAGAAGCGCCTCGGCGCGCTGCCGCGTCTTGTCGACCGAGCACGCGCCCGCCGCGGGCAGCGCCAGCGCCATTGGCGACGGCGACAGTGACAGCGATCGATGGTGCGTGGGGTGAGGCGGCCGCCCGCCCGACGCGGCTCGTGCTTGTGCGGGTTTGCGTGGCGGCGGACGGACCGGCGACGGCAACAACAACAAGGCGGCGGCGTCCGCGGGAGACTGAGGAGCGGCTGCGTGGTGAACCGCTGGGAGCGCGAGCTCGGGCATCGCCATCACCCACACCGCCGGTCCGCTCTCGCGGGGTGGTAGCGGTGGCGGTGGCGGCCGAACCATCGGCGAGGCCTCCTCTGGCAGCGCACCTCGCCGCTTCTTGCGCAGCTTGGCGTCAGTCGTACACGTCACAGATCGTGCGTCACCGGCACGCAGTACGTCACTCGTCGCGCGCTTCCACCCGCAGAGCTTGCAGTACCGGCCGCCGGGCTCGATGAGCCCGCAGTTGCGGCACCGGAAGCGCTCGCGCAGCTGCTGCAGCAAGCGTGCGACGCATCGGCGCGCGATGAAGCCCCGCGCGATGCGCTGAATGTGCGTGGCCGCACGCTCTCGACGCTCTTGACGACGCTTGGCGGCGCGACGGTGCCTTTGGTGGGCGCACACGCGCCGCTGGATCAACGTGGCGGCGTCGCGGCGCCGAAGTAGACGGAACGCCGTAAGTACGACGCGAACAAGTCGTTGGAGCACGCACGCGGCGTCGTGGCGACGGCGCTGCAATTGTGTGTGCGCCTGCCAGAGCGCCAGCGCCTGGGAAAGCTGGGTGTGCATTCGCTTCGACGCCATCACGCGCACAGCACTGCGTCGCTGTCGGAGACGCCGCATCTCCCGCAGCGCGCGCCGGCGCATCACGATCTTCCACAGAAACGCGCCGACACACGCGATCGCTTGGTGCCTTGCTCGACTCCTCCGTCTCCGCACCGCGCGCCCCATACACTGCGCGAGTACTCGGGAAGCGTGATCGCGCTGGCTGCGTCGGCGGCACATCGCCACGCGGCGCCACCAGCACGCGATGCGACGCCGCGCTGCGATGCGCCGACGCAGCTGCCAGCGCAGCCAGCGTACGAGGCAGTCGCCAGAGATGGCCATGGTTTCGCATTTAGCTTGTCGCTGGCGCTCACGGAGCCGCGAAGCGTACTGAATAAACAACAAGCGGCGCTGCGTGCGCCGCAGCCAGGCGGTGATCGCGCTCGCCGCGACCTGCTCGAGCTCGTGGCGCAGCTGCTCGACCTCGCAGAGGCTCTCGCGCTCGCGGCGGCGCAGCAGCCACACACGCGCGCGCCGCTGGAGCACGCGTGCCGCGTCGTCTTGCTGCTCGTCGTCGCCGCCGCTGATATCTTCCAGCAGCTCTGGTGTTATCGACGCCTTGGCCTTGTCGAGTGGCGAGCGATGGTCCTCGTCGTCATCGTGGTCATTGTTGTGGTCGTCGGAGCGATGACACTGATCATGATACTGTCGTCGCCTCGGGGTCGTCGGGGCGGCCGCCGTCGCGCCAAAGACGCTCGCGGGCGACCAGTCCTCGACCGCGCGCGACCGCGATGCCATGGGGTCGAAGTTCGCGGTCGCGGCATGAATCGCGCGTCGGCAGTGATCGCGTCCACCTCCGTTGCCCCCATAAATACGTACGAGCCTCTGTCGATAGGCGGTATTTCTGGGTTGTCCGGCTGTCGCCGTCCCCACGGCCTCACCGTTGGAGTGTTGACGTTAACGACGCGCCTTCAGTGAGCGCCACAATCATGGCACGGCGGCGGCGCACGTGGGACCTCTCGCAGCTATCGGCCAAGTACCCGTGGCTGCGCGTGGACAGCGAGACGCTCGAGGAGTTTCGCGCGCCGTTCCAGTGGGTGCGCGACGGCGAAGGCGACGACAGTGGCGCCTACCGCGACGACGGCAGCCATGGTTCCTCTAGCGACAGTAACAGCTCAGCAACACACGAGAAGCCCCAGCACACGGTCAAGAAGAGGACGACAAGACGGCGGGCAGCACGCTCGCACCGACGGTACAGTCTCGCGGGGCCGGGCTCGCCCACCACGCGGCGGCGGCGCTCGCCGAGTCCTCACAAGCGACCACGCCCTGAGCGCACCAAAAGCTCCTCAGTGGTCTGCACCACCGTTGTGGTGGCGCCAGTGGTCGTCGCGTCGCCCCGCTCGGCGAGGTCCGAGCGCGACGACACCGCCGCCGCGAGCGTCTTGGTGTTGCCGCTCGTGACACCGACGCCCACAGAACCCTCACCGCCGATCACCAGCGCACTGTACGCGGACATGCTGGCGCTCAAGGCCCAGCAGCGTCATCGGAAGCGTGCGCCGCCTCCAAAGCCCACCAGCCACAGCCTGCTCTCGCTCAGGTGCGTGGCCAGGCGTTTGCAGCCTACGTATGGGCTCGTTGACACTGATCGCACTTTTGTTCTTCTTACCACACAGTTTTCCCGTGCTCCGTAAGCCCGCAAATCACAAGCCACCAGCGCCGAACCCCAAGGCGTCGCTTCAAGCGCTGCAGCACGAGCAGCGCGCGCTCCACTCGGAGCTGCTCGCGCAGATCGAGCGCGACAAGGCCGCGCTGCCGCTCGCGTTCCTGTTTGAGCGCCGCCTGGACCAAGCGTACTGTCGACAGCAGAGCGTCGCGACCATCACGGCGATCTTCGCCAAGCTCCAGCACCGCCTGCTCTTTTACGGGTTCGAGCGCTGGCGCGCGCTGAGGGATGCACAACGCGAGATTGAGCAGCAAGCGGCCGCGCACCAGCGCGCCCAGCGCCGCGCGCTCGCGTTCTTGGAGCGCGTGGCCAGCGACGCGTACGTGGGCTCGCTCTCGCGCGCGTTCGCGCGGTGGCGCCGCGCGGCCGATGCGCTGCGGGACGCGCTGCTCACGCGCTCAGCGACCGCGATCCAGCGCGCGTTCCGGCGGCGGCGTACGCGCGTACTGCTCCGTCAGCTGCGGCGCTCGGCGCTGGACCGCGAGCAGCGCCGCGCGCTCGAGCTCCAGCGGCTGCTGGCGTTTGAGCGGTACGGCGCGACCATGAAGTGGCGCGCGCTCGCGCTCGGCGTCAACCTCGTGCAGCTCGCGGTCAGCGCCAAGCGCATCACGCTGCTGTTTCGGCGCATCCGGCTGCGGAAGCGGATCGAGCGCCGCGTCGCGCGGACGCGCGCGGCGATCGCGATCCAGTGCCGCTGGCGCGTGACGAAGGCGTGGCGCGCGCGGCAGAAGCTCCAGCGCGCGCGCGAGATCCAGCGCGAGCGCGAGCGCCACGCGACCGTGCACATGCAGCGCCGCGCGCGCGGGTACCTGGCGCGGCAGCACGCGGCGCTGCGGCGCGTGCAGCGCACGAACGCCCACGAGAGCGCTTGCTCAATCCAGCGCGCGTGGCGGCGGCACCGCGCCTGTGTAGCGCTCAAGGACCGGTTCCGACGGCGCCGCCAGGCAATGGACGAGCTGGCGCGGATCGAGGCCGTACGGCACGACGTCGCCAAGCGTGATGCCATGGCAGTCCGCTTGCAGCGCGTGGCACGCGGGTTCCTGGCGCGACACGAGGCCGCGCGAAGGCGCCACGAGAGGAAGCGAGAAGAGGCGGCTCGGCGGATCCAGCGAGGCTGGCGCCATGCCAACGACTATCGTGTGCTGGCCACGCGGTTTGCCGCGCAGCGCGAGAAGCTCGAGCGGCGCCGCGTGGCGAGCGCGCTGCTGCTCCAGTGCCGCGTCCGCGTGTTCCGCGCGCGGCGCGAGCGCGACGCGCTGCTCGCCGAGAAGCGTCGCCGCCGCGCGTCGGCCGTGGCGATCCAGCGCGTCACGCGTGGCGCATTGGCGCGGCGCGAGTTGGTCACGCAGCGGCGCGCCTCGGTGACGATCCAGAGCGCGTGGCGTTGTAAACAGGCCCGCGACGAGCGCGAGCGGCGTGTGGAGGCACGGCAGCGCGCGTGGCAGCTGCGGCTCATGGCGGCGCTGACGCTCCAGCGCGTGGCGCGCGGGTACGGCGCGCGCCGCGTGGCGAGGCAGCTGCGCCGCGAACAGCGGCAGCTCGAGGCGCTGCGCCGGCAGTCGGCCGTGCTCATCCAGAAGCGCGCGCGCGGCGCCGAGGCGCGGCTGCTGGCGGCGCTGCTCCGCGAGGCGCTCGCGGTCGTGGACGCGCAGCAGAAGCGCGCGTTCTCGCTCTCGACGCAGCGCCGCGTGAACGAGTCGGCGCTGCTGGCGTTTGTCGCGCAGCACTCGCTGCGAGTCGCTGGGGACAACGACGTTGGCAGCCAAGCCGACGATCCCGAGGGCCTTGCGGCGTCCCTGGCCAACTCGCGCGAGCAGCGGCGTCGTATTCAGCACGAGCTGGACGCGGCAAAGCAGCAGCTCGCGCGCGAGGACCGCGCCGTGGTGCTGCTCCAGCGGCGGTACCGCGGGTACGTCACGCTCGTCGAGTTTGCCGCGCTCCAGCTCGCGCAGAAGCGGCGTGCGGCGCTGGAGGAACGCACGGCGCGCACGCTGCAGCGTGTGGCGCGTGGGTTTCTAGCGAGACGCCGCGTGCGCGCGCTGCGGCGCCAGCGGCGCAACGAGGCGCTCAAGGCCGCGTACGTGCGCGAGCGCCAATGGCACGACCAGCAGCGCGCGTTCGAGGACCAGTACCGGCAGGAGCAGCTCGCGCTGCAGCTCGAGCGGCTACGTGCGCTGGAGGCGGCCAAGCGCGAGGCGCAGCGTGAGGCCGAGGTGGCCGTGTGGAAAGCGCAGGCCGCGGCCGCGAGGCGCCGCGAGCTGGAGGACGAGCGCGAGGCCAAGTTGCTAGAGCAGGCGCTGCGGCCACTGCAAGACGCGTCTTCTAGTGAAGGAGAGGAAGAGGAGGAGGACGAGGAGGAGGTGAAGAAGAAGAAGAAGAAGGAGGAGGAGGAGGCGGCATGGTCCTACGTGGCGGACGCGTACGGTCGGTGGTACTACTACAACGCCGCGACGGGCGAGAGCGCGTGGGAGAAGCCGGCGCCAGCTGAGCCCGAAGCCAAGGTCAAGGCGCCGCGGCCGGTCAAAGAAGAGAAGATGAAGGAGGAGAAGCAGGAGAAGCAGGAGAAGCTGACCAAAAGAGAGGCCTCTATCAAGAAGGATAAGCCAACACTGACGGGGTCGAGACTGCCGTCCAGCGAGAGCAGCGACAAGAAGCCGGACGCGGAGGCCAACGGGATTCCATCGGTCACACCACCGCCGCTAACGGAGACCCCCGAGGGCTTTTGCGTCAAGTGCCGCGTCCTGGAAGCCGACAAGGAGTGTGTGGACTGCCTGCTGCCGGACCTGACGCGCGACGCGCTCTACTGCCACACGTGCTTCACGCTCGAGCACAACTTGCTCGCGGCCGCGAGCAAGGCGCGCCACGACTTCAAGGTGCTCCGCGCGCTGACGCGGCCCAGCGTGTGCGAGCACCAGCAGGCAGAGTCCGGGCCCTGCGGGACTCCAGCCTCGTACTATTGCGGCGCCTGCGCGAGTGGCACGCGCTTCAGCTGCGAGACGTGCTTCCCCAAGGCCCACGCGACGGCGCAGACCTCGTCCCACGTGCCAGCGGCGCTCCACTTTCGCGCGGGCGCGCTGCGCTGCGTCGAGTGCGCTCTGGTGCTGGCCACGCGCGCGTGTACAACGTGCGACGAGGCGTTTTGCGCGCCGTGCTTTGACGTGCTCCACGCGCACGCGAGCAAGGCGGCGCACGAGTTCACGGCGCTCGAGGTGCTCAAGGAGGACTTGGCGAGCGAGAAGGACGCGTACTGCGTGGACTGCGAGGTCCGCCGGTGCGCCAAGCTGTGTAATCTGTGCGGCGACGGCTTTTGCGACGCGTGTTTTGATAGAGCGCACGCCAAGGGCCACAAGGCGCAGCACACGTCGATCCCGTGGGCCCAGTTCGCGACCCACGGCGACTGGCTCGAGATCCGCGACGACGCGACGGGCAAGACCATCTACTTCAACATTGAGACCAAGGAGTCAACGCACACGCAGCCCTTTGTGCTCCAGAGCGGCGACGCGCGCCACCGCGCGCTGTTCCAGGAGCGCGAGGCGGCGATGAAGACCAAGGCGATCGAGCTCGAGAGCGAGATCGTCAAGCTCAAGGAGCAGCTCCAGAGCGTGGCGCAGGAGAAGGACCGCGAGATGGACCGGCTCATGCGGCGCAAAGGGATCCGGGGCGCCGAGGAGGAGCAGGAGGAGAACGGCGGCGGCCAAGACGCGGCCGCGAGCAAGAAGAAGACGAAGGGCTTGCTCGGGAGTCTGTTTGGTAGCAGCGCTGAGAGGAAGAAGAAGAAGAGGGAGGCGCGGCTGCTTGCCGCCTCGGCGGCCGACGCGAAGAAGCTGACTCCCGACGAGGCCAAGCGGCTCGCGCTCCAGCAGAGCGTCCAGCCGGAGCTCGCGCTGGTCACGGCCAGCCTCACGACGCGCGAGCGCGCCGCGAAGGAAACCAAAGCGAGGCAGACCATCGGCACGAAGAACTTTGAGCAGGCCATGCTCAAGGAGTTTGTCGAGGGGCCATGATCAGTGTCAACGTGAGGGCGATATTGGACGTTTTATGTGCAATCGGACGCCGTTCTGGAGTTTGATGCCTATGTGTTCTCTCAGAATGGAAGAAGGCGCAGAGAGCTTGGGCGCTTCGCTCGGCTTAAGATTGTCGACCACAACTCGGTAGCATCGACGGCTTGTGCACTTACCGCCAGTGTAATCACCATGTTGGTATTCGAGTACGAGGGTGTGCTGTGTCGGCCAAAAGAGGAGGCAGTCTGGGATAAATATACGCCCCCAGCGCTTGGCGGCTTTTTGTCACGGGACTCGTAGTGCACGCGACGGCGTCTCAAGACGGCGGCGCATCCTCGCACCGCGTGCAACACAATGACGGTCGAGATAGAAGCGGATAGCGAAGGCCGCGTGCCTCCAGGCGACGGTTCGTTGGAGAATGACGGCAGCGGGGGCAGTGCCACGTCGCTCGACCAGCGAATGGCGGCGTTCGATGGCGACGACCTCGTGGTCGAGCTCGTCGACGAGATCGTCGCGTACAGCATGCTGCGCGCCGACGCCGTGTACGTGGAGCGCCGGCTCACCACGTACGCCGCGCGCCACGTGGCCGACCAGCTCTTCGCGGTCATAGCGGCGTGCGAGCCGACAGTCGTGGACGCCGGCGCCGTCGTCTCCGCATCTGTTCAGCTCACTAGGCTACATGAACACGAAGAGCCCCCGCCGTGCGTAATCGACGCGGCGTGCCGCCTCCAGGTCCGTTCCAAGCAGCCGCCGCCGCCAGCCCGGCCCACGCCGCCCTCGACGCCGCGCAAGAGCAAGCGGCTCATGGTCGCGACCTCACTTGCGGCGTCCTCGCTGCTCGCCAACAACGCGTCAGGCTCGTCGCTGCCGTGGCCGCGGTCGTCCGCCGCGAAGCCGGGCACTCCCAGCAAGACCTCATCGGCTTCCTCGGGCCCCGTACCGGGTGTACCCTACAGCACGGCGCCGCCTGTGGCGACCGAGTCACCGCGCAAATCTGTCGCGCTGCTCAAGACGGCGATGCGGCTCGCGTCAGCGTCGGCAACGTCGCCGTTGTCGGCCACTGCTCGTCCGGGTGCCGCGTCGCTCACGATCGACGAAGACACGGCCGACGAGTCGGACTTGTCGACTGACGCCGACAGCGACATTGTGGACGCGACGCTCAGGAGGACGCTTAGTCGGAAAGCTCCCCAGGGAGCGCCGATGTCCCCCACCGCGACGACGCTCAGCTCGCACGCGTGGTCCATTACGCTGCCGGGCGATCCGTCGACGCGCGAGGATGCTCCGGCGCCGCCCAGCGCCAGCGTCGACGTCGAGTTTGTGCTACCGGAACGGCTACCGTTGGTCGGGAGGCGCCGAAGCAGCGCCGTTTCGACGGCGATGGCACCATTATCGCCTGACACGCGGCGCATGAGCCGCGGCCTCGCGGTAGTGCCGTCGCGCGAGACACTCCGGCGCCGCGGCACGTTCCTGCAGCTCGCGGACGAGCGCGAGGCCGTGGAGATCGACCCGATGGGCGTGCTGGGCTTTGATATGCGCGAGCAGCTCGCACTGTCGCCCGGCGTGAAGCTCCAAGCCGAGACCGGCGAGCTCGTCAAGAGCGGGCCGCAGCTGCCCGAGGTACCCACGAGGATGCGGCGCGCGACGTTTATTGTACGTTGTGGTAGCCGGTCAGTTCGGCTGTGTGGGTCTCCAGCTTCACTAACTCTGTGTGTATGACAGGACGAGTCCCTCGCGATCGCGTCCCTCGCAACGGTCGCCGAACCGGCAACGACGTCGCCCGCGCGGCTTGTGGCTCGGCCGTCCACTGTGGGACCCACCGAGTGTTACGACACGTTGCGTGGCCCGTGCGCGAGCATCTACAGCGGCGGCGTGTTCAGTCTCGCGGAGCGCGCGTCCGCGACGCTCAAGCGCACATCCTCGCAGCATCCACCGCCCCACTACCACCACAACGCGTCCACACGGTCGCTCGCGATCTCGCACTCCGGCTCGGCGGCCTCGTCCTCCAACTCGACCACGACCTCGGTCAAGAGCAACCTCTTCCGCAAGCCGGCCAAGGTCGCGCGGCCCTGCACGGCGGCTTGCACCCACGCGAGGACGGACAGCTGCGCGGCGTCAGCGCCCACCGACGCGCCGCAGCCGTTCGCCGACCTGGTCAAGCAGCGCGCGTTCCAGCGTAAACCGTCGGTGCTGGCGGCCACTACGTCACCGCCCAAGCGAGCGCCGAGCCGCCGCTCGGTCGTCAACAGCAGCGCCGCCTCGCGTACGTGGAAACATGGCTGCTGTGCTGTTAAACGAGGGTTCTAACGCTTTGTGTGCTTTATTTTCCGTCTGATAGCGCTCGCGCGACGCAGCCTGCGCGGCCAGACGACCGACGACCCACTGGCCAACGCGACCAAGCTGCTGTGAGGAGGTCGAGTTACTTGCCGGCGCGCTGGCGGGCCTTGTACTCGCTTGCGGTCTCCATCTTCTTGCCTTGGCTCCAGATGCCTATCTTCTTCTTCTGGGCCTGCGCCTCGAGCTTCTCGAACACGTCGAGGCGGCCGCCGTAGACGGCGCCGGCCTGGCGGTACACATGCGCGAGCCCGGCCTTGAGGATCTCTTCGGACGCGTTCTTGCGGAACGGCCAGCGCCCGTAGTGGACCATGCACACGGCGCGCGCGTATTGGTCCTTGTGGAGAAGCGTCAGCGTCAGCGGCTTGCCGCCGAGCGCCTTGCCCAGCCACTCCTTGGCCTCGTCGCCGAACGGCTGGCCCGTGGCGCCAAACTTGGCCGTTTCCGGTGTATCTGCGATCAAGACAAGACACAAGCCAACACACAAACCCCGTGAGTCTCTCGTCTCCGTATCAAGCAAGCTTCCGGTCACATCGCCGCCCACGCACCGATGCCCGCGAGTCGGATTTGCAGCGTGTTCTCCGAGAGCTTTCCGTCGTAGCCGGCGCCGCGGAAGATCGGCATGTGGCGCGCGCGGAACGTGTCGCCGTCGCTGATGCTGACGCTGCGCGCCTGCAGCTGCTGCTCCGAGTGGAACATCTTCATGGGGATGTCGTCCACGGTCGCGAAGCGCCGGAACGGCTGTCGCATCTTGGGGATCAGCAGCCCGACGCAGATGCCCGCGAGGAACGCGCCCACGACGTGGGCCTCGGGCGGCAGCGTGTGGTAGTACGCGACCGCCTCCTCGCGGCGCTGCGCCCACTGCGCGGTCGCCTGCGCCGCCAGCTTCTCCCAGTCCACAGGGGACGCGCCGCTAGACGCCATCACTATCTCTCTCGTGCTCTCGTTTCGCGACTGGAAGGACTGCAACATTGACAGGCACACTCAATCCCGTGAGCCATACACGACGCGCGCAATTTGAGGCTGAATACCAAAACAAGGTGATACATTCACGACAACACAGTTTATTCAATTATGGCGTAGTGGATAAATCAGGGGGGACTACCTTTTTATATCGATACGATTGATAAATACACCCTGTTCTGAACAAAAGCGGCACAATGTTCATCGATGTGTGTGACGATGCAAGCTCTCCTGGCGGAGTAGCTCCTGCAAGTCCTGCTCGATCGCGTCCTGCACCGAGAGCACTGGACGTGGCGAGTGGCCTCCAGAGTCGCTTACGGGCTCGCTGTCGTAGTCCTCGTGGTCGTCGTGATCAGCGTCGTACTCGTCGCGTTCCTCGTCGTTGGCGCGAGGTCGCCCCTGGTGGTGCCGGCGATCCGCCTCGTACACGTCCTTCACTTGGTTGAAGAGCTCGACGTCCCGCAGAAATGACGGCCCCTCGGACGCTGGCCGCCGTGCACTTGCGCGGGCCAGCTTCTGTTCTCGCACGCGCAATCCCTCCATGAGGCGCTCCACACGCGTGGTCGGTGACTCCTCCTCTAGGTATTTGTACCTCTCATGTGAATGATTCGACTCGCCGTTCTCCATGGCGTCCACCACGTCGAGCATCGACGAATCAAACAAACTCAGCTTGCGTGGTGGCACGACGCCTCGTCGCACTGAGCGCGACTCGGGCGTGTGATCTGGCGACGGCGACGGTGGCGACCGGAGACCGTCGATCAGCGCGATCGTCGACTCGACTTCGTCCTCGAACGACTCGTCGTCCACCAGCACGCTCGCGTTCGCGAACTCTTCCAGCAGCGCGCGCGCCACGCTTCGGTCGTCGGAAGTCGATGGCGCGGGCTGTGGAGGTGGCGGTGTGGAGCGTCCAGGTCTTCGGGTCGCCCGCGGAGAATGAGTGGAGGACCGTGATTTGGGGGACGGGGACCGCTCGATGCGGAGCGCACGCACGCTCGCACCACTGGTGTCCTGCTGCACTAGCATGCTATCAAAGTCCGGGCGAGTGGCCCGGTGCCGTTCCCGCGGGGACACTTGTGCTTGCCACGTACTCCCTTTCACCGTCTCCACATCGGTCTGGACACTCGTCGACACCAGTCGTGGCGCCTGCGGTGTCAGTGTCGGTCCGTTCTCGGCGATGCTGGCGGCCGTGGTGTTGAGCGCGTCCTCCATGCGCTGCTTCCACTCGTTCATAATGTCCTTGATCTTGTCGGGCAAGTCCGCCGACGTGTTCAGAAGCGACATATCGAGCGATGGCAACGTTACGCGCTCAACCACCGCATTGTTGTTGGACGGGGCGGCCCCCGGCGCGTCGTACTTGTTGGGCGTGGCCTCCACCGCCTCAGTGGACCGCTGGAGGCGCTCCTCCAGCGCCTTCTGCTTCTCCTCGAGCCGCTCGCGGCGCTCGCGCAGCAGCAGCTCGTGCGCCTCGCGCACCTGCCGGCTCATCTCGTCCATCTCTTCTTTGTGCGCACGCGCGCGCTCGCTCTCCTGGCGCTCCATCTCGCTCTTCTGGCGCTTGACGAGTTTGCGCAGCTTGTCCACCTCGAGCTTGAGCAGGTCCACGGTCTTGTCGGTCTCGAGCCGGTGGCGCACTTCCAGTTCGTTGCTCTCCGCCAGCACGAGCACGCGCTCTTGGTAGTCGCGCAGCTTACCCAGCGCGTCTTTGAGCTGCTCGCCGAGCTGCTCGAGCTCGCGCGCGTCGCGCTTGGCGTGGCCGCGCAGCTCGTGGACTTCGGTTTCCAGCAGCGCGCGCTGCCGCGCAAACTCGCTCTCGCTCTGCTCGTGGAGCGCGGTCACGTCCACGATGCGCCGCACGAGCTTGGCCACTTTCTCGCGGTCCGTCTCGCACAGGTCGGCGATGCGCGCGTCGGGCGCGCGCTCCTCCGTGTCCAGCGTCGCCTTGATGCGCACGCCCTGGCGCAGCTCCTTCCAGCGCGACGAAGGCGGTGCCGATGGAGCATTTGCGCGCGGCTCGTTCTTGCGCTGTACGGCCTTGTTCGCGGACGCGACGGTCGCGTTCGATAGCCGTGTGTTTGAACTTCCTACACGCGGCGACACGGCGCCCGAGGCGGCCGCGTGCGCGCGTGGTGGCGCGTGGCGCCGCGCGTGTTTCCGCCACTCTTGCTCCTCCATGGTGGCGCAATGAGGGAAGATGGCACCGGTTCAGTCACGCTGGATTTCCAGTTTCCAGACACCTCAACCTGAAAAGCGCAGTTTCCAGTTTCTAGATTGCATACTATTGGTTGTAATCCTCCATTTTGTTTATTGATCAATGAGAGCGCGATTAGATGGAATACAATACGCTAATTGGGTAAAATAAAGACGATAAGTTGGCCCAGTCAATCAAGTGGCGTCCGTTGGAGCTGCTCAGCTCGCTGTCAAGAGCTCTCCATTCGGAATCGATTGGCCCGCTGAGACGTAGGAAGCGAAGCGACTGAGAGAACATGGGCAAGCCGCAGCATGCGGAGGACGATCTGATGATGACGATCGCGTCGGACGACGAGCTCTCGGCCGTGGAGGAGAGCTCGGACGAGGAGACCTCGGTCGCCGAGGCCGCGCTCCAGGACGCCATCATCTCCAAGGTCCGTCCTCTTGTCGTCCAGGCCGATGCGCGCTCATGCAGCAGCGTGGTCTGACTGTGTATGTGTCTATGTGACGTGTGTGCGCGAGCAGAAGCAGCAGCGCGAGGCGGAGAAGGCGGCGAAGAAGCAGAACCTGATCAGCGAGGACTTCAAGTTCGACGAGCACGACGGGTACCGCGGCTCGACCGGCTCGTCCTGGGACTTTACCAGTGCGTTTGGAATACGTCTCTTCTGGCGGTGGAGTGGCGCTCTTACTGACGGCGTTGTTATCGCGCGTGTGTATTGCAGAGGCGATCTCGCGCATCGAGCGCATGGAGGAGAGCGGCGTGGTGACCAAGCGCACGACCGTGCAGGCCAAGATCGACAAGTACAAGAAGGAGAAGGCCAAGGCCAAGGAGGAGAAGCTGGCCAAGAAGGCGGCCAAGGTGGCCGAGCAGCAGAAGAAGGCCAAGCAGGACAAGGGCTCGGATGACGAGGAGGAGGACGACGAGGAGGAGGAAGAATCCTCGAGCGAAGAGGAGGAGGAGGACAGCGACGCCGAGATGGAGGGCGGCAAGGCGGAGGCCGGCAGTGGCGACGAAGAGGAAGATGAGGAAGAGGAGGACGACCAGGTCGTCGAGGAGGAGGCGCGATTGATGGAGGCGCTCAAGGACGGCAAGTCAACCAAGGCCAAGGAGGAGGAGATCGACGAGCTCGAGCGCCGCAAGGCCGCCGAGTTCTTCGAGAGCGACCCGTTCGCGGCCGAGGAGTTCGCTAAGACCAAATTCGAGACCTTCGCCGACCTCAAGCTCTCGCGCCCGCTCATGCGCGCCGTCTCGGAGCTGGGCTTCGAGAAGCCCACGCCGATCCAGCAGCGCGCGATCCCGATCGCGATGACGGGCAAGGACATTTGCGCGAGCGCGCAGACCGGTAGTGGTAAGACCGCGGCGTTCCTGCTGCCGATCCTCGAGCGTCTCCAGTTCCGCTCGCGCCGCGTGGCCGCCACGCGCGTCATGATCATCTGTCCCGTGCGTGAGCTCGCCACGCAGTGCCAGTCGATGCTCGAGCAGCTCGCGCGCTTCACCGACGTCACGTGCGCGCTCGCAGTCGGCGGTTTGCCGCTCAAACCGCAGGAGGTCGAGCTCCGCAACCGCCCGGACGTGGTCATCTGTACGCCCGGTCGTATGATCGACCACCTGCGCAACTCCAAGAGCGTCCACATGGACGACCTCGAGATCCTCGTGCTGGACGAGGCCGATCGTCTGCTTGAGCTCGGTTTCACGGAAGAAGTCCAGGAGCTCGTGCGCATGTGCCCCGTGGCGCGCCAGACCATGCTCTTCTCGGCCACGCTCACGTCCAAGGTGGACCAGCTGATTGAGCTCTCGATGAAGCGCCCCGTGCGCATCAGCACGGACCCGCTCTTCGACATGGCCAAGCATCTCGTGCAGGAGTTTGTGCGTATCCGTCCGCAGCGTGAGAGCGACCGCGAGGCCATCTTGCTCGCGCTTTGCACGCGTACGTTCCGCACCAACACGATCGTGTTCATGGAGACCAAGGTCCACGCACACCGCATGATGATCATTTTCGGTCTCGCGGGCCTCAAGGCCGCCGAGCTCCACGGCAACCTGACGCAGAAGGAGCGACTCGAGGCGCTGCAGAACTTCCGTGACAGCTCGGTCGACATTCTGCTGTGTACCGACGTCGCGGCGCGTGGTATCGATGTCAAGGGCGTCCACGCCGTCATCAACTACGAGATGCCCAAGGACATTACGACGTACGTGCACCGTGTGGGTCGTACGGCGCGTGCCGGCCGCAACGGCCGTGCCGTCACGCTCACGAGCGAGTCGCGCCGTCTGCTCATGAAGCAGGTCTCGCGCCACTGTCACGGCTTTGTCAAGAGCCGCGCCGTGCCCGACCCGGTCATCGCGCAGTGGAAGGCCCGCATCGAAGGCATGGAGGCCGACATCAAGACGATCATGCGCGAGGAGACGCTCGAGAAGCGCATGCGCGAGGTCGAGCGCGACGCCGAGCGCGCGTCCAACATGCTCAAGCACGAGGACGAGATCTCGGCGCGCCCAGCGCGTACGTGGTTCATGAGCGAGCGCGAGAAGAAGAACGTCGCGGAGCGCGCGGAGGAGAGCCGCCAGGCCAAGCTCAACGGCGACGAGAGCGAGGAAGAGGGCAACGGCAAGCCGCTCTCGCGTGCTGCTGCGCTCAAGCAGATGAACCACAAGAAGCGGCGGAGATTCGAGATCCGCGAGCGCGAGCAGCAGATGCTGGACGACGCGCGCCGCGCCAAGGAGGAAGAGGGCGAGGACGGCAAGGTCTCGGGCAAGAAGGTCTTCACTTCGGTGCACGTCGCGGCCTCGGCCAAGCACAGCAAGAAGGAGAAGCTCCAGGAGAAGCTGTCCCGCGAGGAAGAGTCGATTTCCGAGCTCCACGAGCGCAAGCGCCTCAAGCGCGAGAAGGCGCGCGCCCAGAAGAGCACCCACGAGGCGCCCAAGTCCAAGTCGGGCTTCGACGTGGACCTCAGCGCGCGCGACTACAAGCCGATCCGCACGGCGTCCAAGCGGAGCGAAGCCGCCAAGAGCGACGTCGGCAAGACGTTCGAGTTCAAGGAGAAGATCACCAACTTCAAGAAGCATGCCAACAAGACGAGCGCGTTCAAGTCCAACTCCCGCTACCGCCGCCGTTAGACGGCCGCTGAGGGGCAATGGCTCTGTTTGCTCGATACCACCAGATACACGATACTGTAGAGACCTCCATTTAAACTTTCAATTGTCTTGTCTTTCAGCCTGTGTATCATTGACTGTGCAGCCGTTGGGCTGCATGCGCAGCGTAGTACCTCTTCGGCGGTCGTGGGGTATGGGTCACTGTCACTCACGATTGGGTTGGAACTGGGTCTCGCTCTACTGTAGAATCAACCGCCAGGTTCGGTTGAGCTCCATCAGTCACACGGTGGGCGCGCACGAGAAGTCAAATGAGCACGTCGAGTGCTCGACGACGCACGTCTCACATCTCAACGTCCCGGTCGCCTGGTCCCGTGGGCTCACGCCGCAGACAACCGGGGGGGGGGAGCCGCCGCCCACAGCGCCCGCGGCCCACGCCATCTTCTGTGATCCGTTTCTCGTGCGATCGATCACGCGTTGGCAGCGAGGACTCCCGAGGGACATGGTTGAACTCGCTCGCGCGCACGGATACGAATGTCCACAGAGTCTCCCGCGGCTGGTCGTCACGTACGACAACCTGTCCATGCTCAAGCGCCTAGACACCGTGCCCGTGAAGATCCAGCGATGCCTTGCCTGGATGAGAACGCCTGGGAGTCCGTACTGTTCGAGCTGTACAACATGGTGGCGCTGTGGAAGCGACTTGAATTCGCAGAGTGGATCGACGGCCGGCTCGATCGCCAACGTACGCGTATGGAGCTGCCCCGCCGAGCGCTAGGGGCAGTTCTCAAAACCGGCAGTGTAGCCGCGATGGCGTGGGTGTGGGATCGATTTCCGGGCGTCGGGAGGAACGTGGAAGTCAAGTTGGATTCGTGTCGCATCGTGATCTATGGCCGCGAAGTCAACCTTTTGCGTGTGGGACTCCCCCAGCCGAGAAACATGGGAAGTGCTCAGGTATGTGCGCCGCATGAAGGCTGAAGACTCCGTGGACTCGACACCACCGAGCTGTAGCGCCGAGACAGCAATCGAACCACCGCGTCGAAGGGCCTAGCCCACCCCGCATCCCAGGCGCCGCCGCCGCATCCGCGACGTGATGCAGCCAAGCATTGCCATCGAGTAGTTAGCAAGTGCCCCGAATATGGTTTGCAAGATGAGGTCATCCCCAGTCCACAAGGAATTCAAGTAGCTAGATGGTTGGCGGCTTCATCGCGTCCGCAACGTAGTCCATGGAGAAGGCACTATGTCACGCCTACTCGCAGTGTCAGCGAATTTGGCCATTTCACCTGTTGATCTACATAGCACATCTTCGTAGGTGGATCGTGACAGCTCTCGACCTCACTCGCTCACGCGTCGGAGCAGCATAGATCCTGTCCCCCTACCAGAAATCGGCAGAATCTCGCTGAAATCGGCCCAATCAATCACCACTGGAGGTCTGACGCTCGGTCGCATTCCCAGTGGTCCCGTTCAACAGCGCTTGTTTCTCTCTCTTCGACCTCAGACCAGCCATGGGCGCCGCCTCGTCGTCGCCGGAAGCGCCCAGAGCCCACGCAGCTCACACAGTGTTGTGTGGTCGGTTCCTCGTGCGGGAGATCGCGTACTTTCAGGGAGGAATCTACTCGGACATGGCCATGCTCATGCGTGCGCACCGCTACCGGTGTCTCGGGGATCTACCCAGTTTAATCGTCCGGTTCCGCGACGTGTCGATGCTCAAGCGGCTGGACGCGTTGGTCCGAGAGCAGCCAACGATGCGCTGCGTCGAGGACTGGGGGCAGGTGCTGGCCGAAGTATACCAGTTCATACCATCGTCGGAGCGGACCGAGATGGAGCAGTGGCTCGACACCCGACTCGGCCGTGTGCGAGAATGAAGGATCGTGGGACTAAAGTCCCAAAGAGCGCGTTGGTGACACCATTAGCTAGGGAGTGAGCCTAGAGAGTCGAATTCGAATACATACCTTGCACTACCTGGACTCTCCTCCCACCGTCTTGGTCGTGGTCAGCGCGTGAAATACAAGAACTACTGTAGTACATATGGCTCGGCAGCCCCTGAATATTCTCCCATTTACATGATATGCTGGGCGCTGTCATACTGCTGCCATTGTGTCGGACCGATACCTAAGAACCGAGAGGTCGGTTGAGCCCATCAAGCAGACGCAGGGCGACGCACGGTCTGACATCCACTCGCCTGGTCTCGTGGGTTCTGCCGCTAGCAACAAAGGGAGTAGTGTGGCTCGAGTCAAGGCACAACGCCAGGCGAGGAGCTCCGTCGTGTCGTCAGCTGCTACTCCCGCAGCAAGTCGCGGCCAGGCGATCAACCCCACCGCATCGTCTGCGGCGAAGCCCGCGGGGGTCGTGGCTCACACGGTCTTCTGCAACCCGTATCTCGTGCGGGCGATCACAAGTTGGCAGGGAGGATTCCCAAGGGATATGGTCAAACTCGCTCGCGCGCACAACTACTGCTGTGCTGTGTTTTTGGCGCCGCTCATCGTCAGACGCGGCGACTTGTCCATGCTCCAGCGCCTGGATGACGTGCTTCAGGAGAACCCAGCGACGCTCGCCATGCCGGGCTGGGAGCAGGTGTTGGTCGAGCTGCACTATGAGGAGGCGCTGTGGAAGCGGCTTGGTATCGTGCAGTGGATCGATCAACATCGAGTCCATTTCGCCAGAAAGCGTCACCTTCGGTCGCTATACGGTTGACCGATCTTACCCCATGGGACCGAGGGATGCACGGGGGATGATACTGAAGTACGTGCAAAACCGGAGAGGCTGAAGACCACCCGAGCCCAACGACGTGGACGGCTTTAGCTCTGTCGGGGTAGGGGAACAAACGAACAACCACTGTTGATTGGTCAAAACCAGTGGTTCTGTATACTGCGGTGCGTGTATACTATACGGTTCATCATCCAACACAGAGCCGCTCCGACGGTCTCCCCAAACCTCAACCATGGCAACCTCGTGCGCCGCGCTCGCGGTGCTCAGCGACGCGGCGCTGCTGCGCACGATCACGCAGTTCCAGCGCGGGCTCCCGCGCGACCTGCTCGCGCTGCTCCAGGCGCTGCCCGAGCCGCACGCGCGCGGCGCGCTCCCACGGCTGGCGCTCGAACTCCGCGACGCGTCGCTGCTGCGGCGGCTCCACCGACTCCACTGCGCGCAGCACATCGACTTCCAGCGGCGCCTGCTGCATGCGATGGCGTTCGACGGCGTCTGGCTCGACGCGCTGCGCGTCGGTGACCTCGGTGCCGTCGCGTGGATCGAACAACACGCGGCCACGATCCCCGGCCTCGACCACCACGCGCCCGAGGCGACGCTTCAGCCCGCGTGCGCGAGCGGCCGCGTGGACGTGGTCGCGTGGCTGCTCGCGAAGCGCCCCGAGTGGCGCACGCGGTTCACAGCCGCGTGCGTCGCGAGCGTGAGCAGCGCAGCCCTGTTCGCGTGGCTCGCGCGGGAGATCAACGCACTGCCGTGCTCCAGTGAAGTCATGGACGCGGCGGCGACCCACGGACGACTGGATCTCGTGCGGTACTTGCACACGCACCGCTCCGAGGGGTGTACGACCGCGGCCATGGACGGGGCGGCGACCCACGGCCACCTCGAGGTCGTGCGCTTCCTGCACACGCACCGCGCGGAGGGCGCGACGGCGCAGGCGATCGCAGGCGCCGCCGAGCACGGCCACCTCGAGGTCGTCAAGTTCCTCGCGTCGAACGGCATCTCCGAGTCGAGTATCCTGCCCATCTCCAAGGCCGCGCTCTACGGCCACGTCGAGATTGTCCAGTACCTCCACACGCGACTGCCCGCGACGCTCGTGGGGCTGCGCCGCCGGAGCTGCCGACCGCGCGCCCGTTCGGCCAAGAAGGCGTGAGACGACTGAGACGCGGCGGTCGTGTCATTCTGCGTTTTTTTTCTTCTCGCATGTCCCAGAACTTGACGAACACAGGTATCCTTCGACGTGTTCCAAGCAGCGATCTCTACTTCATTTCCCAAGATTCTCTACGATGGCGGCATCCACGCACACCACGGTCCACTCTCCGCGAACGTCGTTGGCGCATGGCGTGCTTTGTGACGCGTACATGTTCCGGTACATTACATCATTCCAGCAGGGCTTCCCACACGACATCGTCACTTTAGCGCGCCAAAATGACACAACCTTCCGACCGCGCGGGTGGCTCCCGGCGCTCGTCATGGCCGCGGGCGATCTACGCATGCTGCAGCGGCTCTACCGACTCTGCACGGACCAACAAGCTGTCTACAACGAGCAGTCCATGCTGTCGTTTGGTTCGCTCTGGCTCGATACGCTCAAGGCCGGGCAGATCGAGATCGCCGAGTGGATCCTAGCGCACGACAGCATCCGCTCGGACCACGAACCGGCCGTCGCTCTGCGGTTCGCGATCGCTAGTGAAAGCGTGCAAGTGGTCGAGTGGCTACTGCAAAGTGGCCCGACGTTCCAGACGGCGTTCACGCCCGAGGCCATTCAGGATTGCCCGACGCTGGATATGTTTCTGTGGCTCGAGGCCAACGTCAAGACGCTCCCAAGCTTTACGCAACTTGTCGACTGCGCAGCGGACCATGGACGACTGGAGCTCGTGCGGTACGTGTTCTCGCAGTACGGCGCGTGCTGCACGAGTCGCGCGGTGGTCGGCGCGGCGTCCAACGCGCATCTCGACGTCGTTCGCTTCCTCCACGAGAACGCCCACGAGCAGTGCTCGTGCAACGCTATGCGCGCCGCGGCGTGGCACGGCCACGAGGCGGTCGTCCGGTATCTCAACGAGCACTGCTCGGAGGCCCACGGCGACGCGTTCGAGCTCGCGGCGCTCTCGGGCCACTTGTCGATCGTCATGTACCTCGCGAGAACGCGCACGGACGTGCGCGTGATGCGCGCACACGCGCTCGTGGCGCAGTCCGGGAAGAATACCGACGTGAAGGCGTATCTCTCGGCGATCTTGAACCCGGCTACGCACCGCAACGCCCTAGCGGAGACTTCCTCCGAGGTGCGGCGGTGCAAGAGCCGCTGTAGCCTCCTCTAATTCACTTACAAACTTGTATTATTTCCGGCGAAAGTACACAATCCGGTTTGTTTTGTTGTTTGTTGGTAGTTCGTGTGAGAATCATCCTAGTCCATGCCAAGCACACGCGTTTACATGATGGTCGTGGGCGCCGCCAGCGTCGTGGAGATGGACGTGCGCGGGCCGCCGGTCAAGCCGGATGTCGCCCCCGTCGCCGAGCCCGTGGCCATCGCCATGGTGGGGTCGCTGGCGAGCGAGTCGCAGCGGCGCATGGTGAACCACTCGTGCTTGAGCGCGTCCTGCGCCGTGAGCCGCTGGGACGGCTCCTTCGTGAGCAGCCCCTTGAGCAGCGACTTGCAGGACGGCGAGATGCCGCTGAGCACCGGGTCGCTGTCCACGTTCACCTCGGCGTGGAGCGTCTTCTGGACGATCTCCTGCTTGGTCTTGCTCTGGAACGGCAGCACGCCCCGGATGAGCAGGTACATGATCACGCCGACGGACCAAATGTCGGCCTCGCGGCCGTAGCCTTTCTGCGAGAGCACCTCGGGCGCCACGTAGTTGAGCGTGCCGCACGGCATCTTCATGATCTCCTCCGGGTGGACGAGCTTGGAGAGCCCAAAGTCGGCGATCTTGAGGTCGCTCGACTTGTCGCCGCACAGGATGTTCTCGGGCTTGAGGTCGCGATGCACAATGCCGAGGCGGTGGAGGTACGCGACGCTCTCGAGCAGCGGCAGCATGACCTGTCGGGCCTCGCCCTCGGTGTACCGCGCGCGCTCCTTCTCGATTCGCGAGTAGAGGTCGCCGCCGCTCACGAGCTCGGTCACGATGTAGATGTTCTGCTTGTCCTCGTACACGTCGTGGAGCCGGATGATGTTGGGGTGGCGCACGAGCTTGAGGATCGCGATCTCGGTGCGCAGCAGCTCCTTCTCCATGACCACGAGCTTGCCCTTGTCGATGATCTTGACCGCGTGGGTCGCGCCCGACTGCTTGTGCGTGGCCGCGCACACGCGCGAGAAGCGGCCCGTGCCGAGCTGGCGCCCGATAAAGTAAAACTCGCCGATCGAGACCTTGTCAGTTGCGCGCCCGAGCGCGCTCGTCCACTTGGCCAGCTCCTCGGGCGTCTTGACGTAGATCGTGCGCTTCTCGCGCCCGCTGCCGGGCTCGGGCACGATGTCAATCGCGAGAAACTTGGTGTTCTTTTCGACTACCGCGTTCTGCGGCAGCGCCTCGATGTAGCAGCCGCCCATGAACGTCACGCCGCGCGGCGCCGCGTCGTCCCGTGAGCTACTCACAGACAGCGAAGCGTGTTAGTGCGAACACTAGGAATGGAAGAGGAGCGACATGGAGGGGACGTACGCGTAGTAGTACAGGAACGTGCCCTGGAGCACGTAGTGGCGCTTGATCATCTGGCGCAGCCGCGAGCCGCGCTTGTATAGGTCGCCGCTGAGAATGTCGGGCTCGTCGATGAGTGTCGCGAGCTCGCCGAGGTTGACCGAGCGCCGCGCAAGTGCGCCGCCGCCCGCGAGCGTCGCGCTTGAGAACATGGACGCCGACGTGCAGGGCGAAGACGTCGAGCCGTTGGCGCTGTTGTTGTTGTATGTGTGGTGCGATGCGCCGCTACCTACTGAACCGGTGAGGTGCTGGATCGTCGCGTCCAGCTCCGTGAGCACGAGCTGGATCTTGGCCGAGATCGCGTCCACGGGGCAGCACTGCTTGGCGTCGAGGAGCAGTTGCCGTGTCTTCTCGAGCTCCTTGGTGTTCACGGGGCCCTGTGTGATCAGACGGCCGTACGAGCGGCTATGTGCAGCTGTCAGCACCCTGTTAATTCCCAAGATTAACCAACACCAACGAACTTACGTTGGCGACATCGTCTTGAACGAGCTGCGGCGCCTCATAACGTCCACCGCGATGGGCTCGGGCAGCAGTAAGCCGTTGCCACTCTCAGGCGGCGGCTGGCTACTCGACTGGCTCTCTTCGGACGGTAAGATGCTGATGAGAAGCTACAAAGCGACAGGAACAATGTGAGTCCACGACAAACCCGAAATCGACGGGTGGAGATAGGACAGCAACGCTACGCACGTTTGTGATGCCCGGCGTGCGCTCGCACCACTCGCTGAACTGCTCGAACGTGAGCCGGCTCGACGCGGTGCTCGTGCCGCTCGGGAACGCGAGGTCCACGAGGCCCTCAATCTCGTCCATGACACTGCCGGTGCTGTGCGTGGACGGCTCGTCGCGCTTGGACGGCGGCTTGAGCAGGTCCAGCGCCGACTCGGGAAACTGGTGGAGCATCGTGACTAGCTCGTGGCGCGAGATCGAGCCCGTTCTGTGAATCACGTAGATACTATGAGTCGTGTGTCAATGTGTAGCTGAGAAAGGGATACCGGAACACACTCGCTGAGATCGTAGAGGTCAAAGATGAACTTTAGCTTCTCCTTGCGCGTACCGCGGAAGAGAATCGCAAGCCCGTAGATGAACTCGTTGTACGCGATCGTGCCGGAGCCGTCCTTGTCGATGACCTCGAATAACCGTTCTAGACCACAAGAGAATCCTCCACACAGTGAGTCACCTATCAATCCGTAGATGCCACGCGCGGGCTTGTCGTACCGCCGAGCAGGCCCGGAAGCGGGAAGCACTTGAGGAACGTCTCCTTGTCCACGGTGTCGCCGTTCTTGCTGTTGGCGAGGCCCTTGAACGTTTCGCGCAGCAAGTGGATCTCGTCCTCGCAGAACTTTTTCATGGCCTCACGCTCGGCTGTTGACAGGCGGCGCGACGAGAACTCGCCGCGCAGTGGGGAATTGCCCATCGTGACGGCGATACAGTGAACGAGGAGGCGACGCCCGCGTGTGGATACGAGAGATAGATGTAAAGGTGGAGGCCGTGTGGCTGGGCGTGATACAGCTCGGAAATGAGTCTGCTTTCTCCCTCCGCAAGACTTCGGTTGCTTTCAGTGCTTCTCCATCGCGATGGTTGGTTTGTTTTTGGTCATTAAGGAGCTGAAAATAGAGCGTGTGAAACGGGCGTGTGGAGTGGAACGGGTCTCTTCCTCCTGCGTTCCATGGGGGCTTGACGCGGATCTTCTGTGGCTACGACCACAGAGGCACCTTGGACGACAGGGTGGCTGCGCGCCAGAGGCCGGGACTTCTCTCCGCTGGAGCCGACACACCCGTCCAAGGTCTCCGCGGGTGACGACAGATCATGTGAGCAAGAACAAGTACGAACCGTGTTTTGGAATATAGTCGAGTAGCTCACCTTGTTCATGGGATCTCACCGGATCGGAATGACGGTCGTTTCTTCCCAGGTAGTGAATGAAGATCCCAGCCAGAATTCATTCAGCTTTGAACCCACGAAGATCGACGCAAGAGCGTCTCCGTCGGACAGGTCGGGCACATCATCGCCATTCTCCCTTTTGCACTCCCCCTACACAGCCACACATCACAAGAGGCCCTTCACAAGCGCCAATGAGCGCCGCGCCCAACCCCCTCGCGCTCGACGTCGTCACGGACGCGTTCCTGCTGCAGCGCATCGTCTCGTTCCAGCGTGGCGTCCCGCGCGACATCGTGGAGCTCGCGCAGTGGCTACGCCTGCGGCGCCTCCGCCGCCGAATCCGGATGAAGTACGACGACAACCACGGCGTCCGCGCCGGAACCACATCGCTGGTCAAGTACGCGATCGAGGGCCCCAACCTGCGCGCCCTGCAACGGCTCTTCCGGTACTACATGGAGCAGCCGAGGTACTGCCGCACGCAGCAGGCCTTGTCGTTCCACAACGCGTGGCTGTACGCGGTCGAGCGCGGCCAACTCGAGATCGCTCAGTGGATCGAGGCGCAGCCGGCGCTGCCGTGTCTCGCGCCTCCGTCGGAGATCTGGGAGGCCGTGATCACGAGCCAAAGGACAAAGATGCTCGCGTATGTGGTGGAAAAGCGTCCCGAGTTGCTCCCGGCGTTCCGCACACACGAAGTCGCGCTCATCGCGGCGACCGGCTCGGTGGAGATGCTCGAGTGGATCAAGGAACATACGTCGCGCGCGATCCCGTACAGAGCCCACGCCGTCAAGCTGGCGGCCGAGCATGGCCATCTCGCGATGGTCCAGCACTTCCACCGCCACTTCGAAGGCGAGTGGTCCACCGAGCCCATGAATGCAGCGGCACGAAAGGGCCATCTCGAGATCGTGACGTTCTTGCACGAAAATCGCCAAGACGGATGCTCCACCGCGGCTATGAACACAGCTGCGCGCTACGGTCATCTCGAGGTCGTCCGCTTCCTCCACGAGAAGCGCACCGAAGGCTGCACGACCAAGGCGATGGACGGCGCCGCTGCAAACGGCCATTTGGACGTTGTCCAGTTTCTCCAGGAGCACCGCACGGAAGGCTGTACATCGAAGGCCATGGACGAGGCCGCGCGCGCCGGCTATTTCGACATCGTACGCTATCTCCACGAGCATCGACGCGAGCGCGCCACGGTCGCCGCGGCTGTCGAGGCTGCCAAGAACGGACACCTCGACGTCATTCAGTTCCTCCACGAGAACGACTGCGTGGGCGCGTGGACGCCAGCGGTGATGGACGCTGCGGCCGCGAGCGGCCACCTCAAGATCGTCCGCTTTCTCCACGAACACCGTAGCGAAGGCTGCACGACCGACGCGCTCGGCGGCGCCGCGAGTCGCGGATTCCGCGAAGTCGTTTTCTTTCTCCACGAGCAGCGCTCTGAGGGCTGTACGACCAAAGCCATGGACCAGGCCGCACGCAACGGCCACTTGGACATTGTGCAGTTTCTCCACGAAAACCGAGGCGAAGGCTGCACCGATAACGCTGTGAACCTCGCGGCCGAGCACGACCACCTTGAGATCGTGCGGTTCTTGCTGCTCCACCGCACGGAAGGATGCACGGCTCATGCGATGGATCGCGCGGCGGAGCACGGCCACTTGGACACCGTCCGGTACTTACTGGAGAACCACACCGGCGCATGTACGTCCAAGGCCCTTGAGGCAGCGATCCAGCGCGACTGGAAGGACATCGCACATGCGCTGATCACGAAAGACCCGCTTCTGTGCTCGCCACAGGCGCTGCTGCTCGCTGCCAAGAGCGGCGATTTCGCGTTCACGCAGCATCTCTTCGGCCTCGCGCCGAGGGTGCTGCCCTGGACGGCCACCGAGGCCGCGCTCCGGGGCCACACGGAGATTGTCAAGTTCATTCTCGAGCGCGTGCCCAGCTGCCGCCACAACCACGTCCTCGTTGGGGCTGCTGCCGGCGGCAGTATGGAGACCGTGCAGTTCCTCCACGAGAACTACCACGAACACTGCACGCCCGACGCGCTCTACGAGGCCGCGCGAAGCGGCCACATCGGCGTACTCCGGTACTTGCTCCGACACTGCAGCGTCACGCCGACCAAGCTGCTGCTCCGAGCCGCCTACAGCGGGGACCTGGACACCGTCAAGTTTGTTCTAGACCACTGGCCCAACCCAAATCTCGCCGAGGCCCACGCCATCGCGGTGCAGCGCGAGAACCCCGAGATCGTTGAGTTTCTAGCACAAGTGATCGCGCGTGGAGAGCCGCTGTTCATTGATGCCGAGACACATCCGCAATAAAGACCAGCCCAGTATCACGGCCAGGGAGATCGTATGTTCATAATCAAAGGTTGTCGTTAAGTTGCGCATCTCGATCTTTTCCTGCTTGAGCTCTGGTTGTGCCATCAAACGCCATTGGGTCCTTCGTGCTTGGCGGTGGAACTCTCGTCGTCACTTACGACCGGTCTTCCTGGTGACAACGTAAGAGGACAGTATCGCGAAACGTTCAAATTTCGGCAGCAGCGATCAAGCCGGACAAGTAGCGGACGATACGATCCAACCGCCGGCGCACGGCGATCGCACGCGCGTTGAGCAACTCGTGGTGCTCGCAACGCTCCGCTACGCGTGTGACGGTCTCCAAGTCGCCACTTCGCACGGCGCCGACCAACACCGGGCCAACGAGAGTCTTGTCACAGTTCTGGACCAAAAACGAGACGATGTCGGCGTGGCCGCGGTCGGCGGCTTCGATGCAGATGCTTGGTGAGCAGCGCTCGTGGCAGTGGAGATGAAGAAGCGCCACGATCGCGATGTCGCCATTAGCTGACGCACGCTCCACCTCGCGGCGGTTCAATGACGGCAGGATCAAGCGTTTAAATCGCGTCCACGCCCTGTCGTCAATCCGGAGTGGCGTTTTATCGCCTCGTGCGCGAAGACTGTGCTCGTGGAGGGCTTCGACAGCTCGTGTGCGGCCACCCTTCAGCGCATGCGCGATCGCCGCGCACGTGCGACCTTCACGTCGATGCGCGAGAAGAAACTGAACGACGCTAACGTGGTTGCTGGCCACCGCACTGTCAATCGCTTCGGTCGTGCATCCTTCCGAGCGATGCTCATGGAGGAAGACGACGACATCGAGGTGGCCGTTTGCCGCCGCCTTGTTCATGGCCTTGGTGGTACATCCTTCGGTCCGATGCTCGTGAAGGAAGCGCACGATGTCCAGATTTCCGTGTGCTGCCGCAGCATCCATGACGTCAGCAGACCACCCGTGCGGATAGTTCCGAGTGTGGAGATATTGCAAAATGGCGAACGAGGTGCACGCTGCGGCTACGAGCGGAGGCGTTGGCGGGTACGGAACGCACGAGACGTTGGCGTCCAGCCACTTGAGCACGTCGACTGCGTTGTGCCGGATCGCCAACGCGACGTGACTCTCCTCGAGTTCAAGCTTCTGGAGACCACCTTTCCGCGCGACTATATGCGTGACCATGCGAACGTTGCAGCTCTCAATCGCGCGTCGCACCGCCTCGTCCCGATAGAAGTGATGCGGCGGTGTGTTGTCAAGCCGCTTGGATTCAAGCCACTGCGCGATGTCAACGTGGCCCAAGCTGACGGCCTCGATCCAGGCGTGCTTGAACGTGAACTCGGGCCGACGCGCGAGCTTGTCCTGTTCATTTTTGAGCCTGTGGATCTGCTTGAGCTGGCCGAGGTCCCCGCGGTGGACGGCTTGGTACGTCAGCGTGTTGTGCGCACTGTGTTCCGGTCGTGTGGTGCCTGCCGCCTTCTGAACTTTTACGCGCTGCCGGATCGCGCGAACCTGCTCGGCGAGCGTGCGCGGCAGCCCACGCTGGAACATAAAGACGCCGCGAAGCAAATCGGGGTCCGTGAGCACAGCCTGCGCCGCCATCGCCTGCAAAGTGGGCCGCTTCCGTCTCCTCATGTGTGCCCAGCGTTTCGTTTGTGACGGAATGTGGAGGCCGCCCAGGTGGTGCTTTGTGGATGTTGCTCTCTCGTGACCGGGCAAGGATTTCTGGCGCTCACGGCTGTGCAGGACGAGCTCAATCTCCCGACCATCATTTCTACCGTAAATAGAACATCTTCAACCATCATTCCTGCAAAAATAGAACATTATCGGTATTACTGAGAACAAAAGCTGCTCGTGGATGGGACGGCAGGCGAGGCCTTTGATGACGCGGACCCGTTCGCGGGAAACACATCCTCTTAGAACCATCGCTCGGTGCTCAGAGGATGTTTCGCGCGCGGTGGCTATGTATCCCCTCCCAAGCCTCCCCATGGTATGACACTTGCTTTCTCGTTGGAGTAACACGCAAGCGCTTTGACTACGCTCTGCCCAGCCGTCGCGACTGCTCTCCTTCCTCCGTCCGTCATGTATCAGCTATCGCAGCTTGCGCGCGCCGTAGTCACCGACTGCTTCCTTCTCCGCTCAGTCGCGTCGTTCCAGCGTGGTCTGCCGCGCGACCTCGCGCGGCTCGCGCGCCACCGCAAGATCCTTCGCTACAAGACGCTTCCGCGAATCGCGACGCTGCTCTCCGACCCGGTGCGACACCTCGAACGTATCTATCGCCTCACGCGCGAGCAGCCTGAGTACGCCAGCCAGCAGCCGCAGCTGAGCTTTGAAGGGCTGTGGGTGGAAGCGATCAAGAAGGGACGATTAGTCGTGGCGATGTGGGTGGATCGCCAACCGGGCTTACGGAGGTATGTCAACACTGACGACGAGGTCTGGGACTGTGTTCTGTTGGCGAGAGAACCGCGTGCGATGATGGCGTACGTCGTTGAAACACAGCACCAGCGACATCTAGCTCCACCGCAAGTGACTAGCGTCCTCAAGGTCGTCCGCTATGGACGGGTGGAGACCCTGCGAGCGCTCAACTCGATGCCCCTCCCTGCTCCCGTGCCGTACATTCAGCCTATGATCCACGGTGCTATGAACCGTCGATCAGAACGACTGGAGACGCTTCAGCTTCTTCACGAGAGCGACTGCCGGGGCTGGTCTCATGATATGATGGATGCGGCCGCGTCTCAAGGTCATCTCGAAGTTGTTTGCTTTCTCCACGCGAATCGACCAGAAGGATGCACAACCCTGGCCATGAACCAAGCTGCTGCTAACGGTCATCTCGACGTCGTCCGGTTTCTCCACAACAACCGATCAGAGGGCTGTACGACGCAGGCCATGGACCTTGCTGCAGCAAACGGCCACCTCGCAGTGGTCCGTTTCCTCCACGAGAATCGTTCCGAGGGATGCTCAATCCAGTCCATGGACCAAGCTGCTGCGAGAGGCCATCTCGAAGTCGTCCTGTTTCTCCACCGGAACCGGTCCGAGGGTTGTACGACCGAGGCAATGGACAAAGCTGCTGCTAAAGGTCATCTCGAGGTCATCCGCTTTCTCCACGAGAACCGGTCCGAGGGGTGCACAATCCAGGCCATGGATCAAGCTGCTGCAAACGGCCATCTCGAAGTTGTCACGAGAACCGGTCCGAGGGTTGTACAACCGAGGCCATGGACCAAGCTGCGGCGAAAGGCTATCTTGAAATCGTCCGCTTTCTCCATGGCAATCGCCCAGAGGGCTGTACGACCGACGCCATGGACAAAGCTGCTGCGAAAGGCCATCTCCAAGTCGTCTGCTTTCTCCACGAGAATCGATCAGAAGGATGCACAGCCGAGGCCGTGGACCGTGCTGATAAGGCCCGCCATCGCGACGTCATTCGCTTCCTCTACCTCAATCAACACGAGGGTATTGCCACGCGTGGCATAATCTCAGCAGCAAAACGCGGCGACGTGGAGCTTGTGCGCGAAATGCTCGAGAAGAGACAAGATGTCAACTTTGAGGAGACTCTCGTCGAGGCGGCTCTAAGCGGCCATCGAGAGGTGTTCGGGCTCATCATGGCCACGCAGACTGGCACTCTTATCGCCTCTAAAGCAGTTTTCTACGCGGTGGTCAAGGCTAAGTGGGAAGATGAAGCACATGCCATGTTGATCGCGGACGCCTCGCTGTGTACCCCGGAGGCCCTCTGCGTCACGGCTTCGTCGAGCAGCTTCGTGTTCTTCAAGCTCCTGTTCAACCTCGTCCCGCGTGTGCTGCCGTGGACCGCAACCGAAGCTGCGCGCAACGACCGCACAGAGATCGTCCAATTCATTCTCGAGCGCTCGCCCAACTGTCGCCACGAACACGTGCTCGTCGGTGCCGCTCTCGGTGGCAGCGTGGAGACCGTGCGCTTCCTCCTCGAGAACTACCATCAGTACTGCACACCCGGTGCGTTTTACGAGGCCGCACGCTACGGTCACGTGGATGTTCTCCGCTATCTGCTGGTCAACTGCTGCGTATCACCGAGCGGTCTGCTCTTGCGGGCCGTCTACAGCGAGAACCCGGAGGTCGTTCAGTTGATTCTAGACCGCTGGCCAAATGAGTACCTTGCCGAGGCGCGAGCGATAGCTGTCCGAAGATTCTCGGGGGGAATCATCTCGCTGCTCGACGACGCGATAAGCAGGTCGACTGGCGCCACGTTGGTAACCATCGCAGCCAGCGGTGACGAGCAAGCTCGCACGACGTGATAAGAGGAGTATTAGGAGTGTGCGCTGGATCCGCTGCAACCAGCTTGCGAGATAATGTTACATATCCGTTGGTAGTGCCTTCAGACGACCTGAGCGTGATTCTGCCCCACCCCGGTCTCATGGAACCTCGAGCGAATAAAATCGGTGGCGTGTGAAAAAATGTACTTCGTAGCCATCCCGTCACACGTCACATATATCGGGTCTAATACGACCGCCAAACAGAAAAGAAGTGGCGAAGAATGATTCGATTTTAGAAATCTGGTGGCTGGAGATGTGTGGAACTCTATGCATAGCGATGCTGCTGTATCTGGCCGAGCTTAGCGCGCGAACACCGCCCCCGCACACGCGTGGCGGTCGCCAAAGTCCCGGCTTCCTCATGATCTCAGTCACCTACACAGCTCCATGCTGCACTACGGGAGAAGTGTGCAGCCTTCGCCTGGGCGAAGAGGATTCGCCATCGGCGTCAGGGACGGGAGCGCAGGCACACGTGCGTCATTTCGTGGCTCCGTCTGCGGCAGAACAAGATCCACTGTGGCATTTACTATGTGGTATGACGCTGGCCCTTGCGCGGGAAGCGCATCCTCGTCGAACCAAAGTGCCCTGTCGCCCTAGCGGGGTCCGTATCTCACAGACCGGGGTCCTCCCTCATGCGCTCATAGTCACATTCGCCTGGTAGCCGCGCGCGTGAAGATCCTCGCGCACGCGATTCACCGTCAGCATCATGCGTCCGCCCTCTCAAGCGGCGTACGCCACGCTCACGGATCGCTTCTTGTTGGGCCTTGTCGTGTCGTTCCAGAGCGGCTTACCACGCGATCTCCTGCTCTTGACTCGCCACCCGGCGTTGGGGTCTTACATCTCACTGCCCAAGATCGCGTCTCACCTCCCTAACGCGTTGCGATTCCTCGAACGGATCCATCGGCTCGTGTGCGAGCGCCCAGACTACTGGCGTGGGCGACCAGAGATGAGCTTCGACGGCCTCTGGGGCGACGCAATCCGGCGTGAACGGCTCGTCGTAGCGCTCTGGATCGACCTCCAGCCAAAGTTGCTGTTTACGGACCCCACCGGCGAGATCTGGGACTACGTACTCAACCTCTCGAAACGCGCTTTACCGCGCGGGTCGCGGACGATGCAGCGCGCAACCGACACAAAGAGATCCTCGAGTACGTGGTCGAGCTCACGCCCAGTATTCGCTATGAGGACATCATTGTCCGCACCGCAGGCAGGGGTGACCTCGAGGCTGTGCAGTCCCTCCATGAGCACTACCACCAGCACTGCACTCACGATGCGCTCCATCAAGCGGCTCGACACGGCCACCTGGCTGTGCTCAGGTACCTGCTCGCACACTGCAGCGCAGTGTCGACGAAGCTGCTCCTGTGGGCCGTGCGCATTGGGGAATTGGAGGTCGTTCAGTGCGTGCTTGACCACGGCGTGGACCAATGCCTGGCAGAGGCGCACGCCCTCGCGGTCCAGCGCGAGTCCTCGTTTATTGCGGCTTTTCTCGCGCACGCTATCGCGGGCAGTGGCGTTTGAGTCTCCTCGAGGCCACCAAACGTGAGTACTAGCGCGTAGCTGCGCTCTATTAGGGCGCTACCTTCAGCAGATCTCGACAATATCTCGGCTTGACCCTCGCGCATTACATTTGTCTCGTCGCGTGTTTGTGCTCAGTTTGGGAGGCAGGCGATCAAATGAGACCATCCCACGACAAGGGCATCTCTGCGACGTGTGGCATGTAGCCATCCTGTCACACGTCACAGAAAGCAACCTGGACCCAACAACAATCTCCGACCTTCGCTAAGATTCGTCGCTCACGAAAACCACGTCGACTGGCGCGAGATTCGATTCCCGCAGCGCAGAGCTATCCACCCATCGATTCTGTACTGAAAAACAGATCACACAGGACGATCAGAAAAACCCCACAATCGACCAAGAGGCCGCCAAAGCAGTGTTTTGGCTCGGTACAAGTCGCAAGTCTCTCCGTCTTTTGGTGTGGGTCGGCCGCGCCTTCCGCCTCTGCGGTCTGCCGTTGGGTTTCTACCCCTCGCGGCACACCGTTCCTTTGTGTTCCTGAGTTGGAGGTCTCTCGCTTTGTGTGTGAGTCACTCAAGTGAGACAAACCACCGTGGCAATGGCGGCCGTGAGAATGGCTGGTGGCGCGCGTTGCCCGCAACTGATTCCATAATCACAGAGCGCCCATCCCCGCGCGAGTCCCTCGCAAACGTGATAAATGGGAACGGTCACTTTTGACCCTTACGCAAACGCTCCTCAAAAGTGAATTTTGAGGGATGCCACCTGGTGAAAGTTTCGTGTTTTATTGGACTGGTTTGACGCGCCCAAAAGCCACGAGGGGTCCCAACAATTCCCAAAGGATTCGAGCTTGACGCCAATCACCACAAGGAATCCTTGTCAACGATACGCATGGCAAGACGACGGCTTGGGATCCCAAGTTGGAACACCGACTGACTGACGCGAAGTGTGAGTCCCCCCGTGGCAGGCAGTTCGACATCGCTCGCGCGTCGTGATTTAATTCAGAAAAATGTACTCAGACGCATCCGTGAAAATAACACTTTCTGCAAAAAAGACGAAAAAAAACGAAGCACAACACGGTTGCGTCATGTATTGGCGATGACCACCACTCTGCCAGCTGCCTTCTTCGTTATTTACGGACTGCGGATCCCAAAATGCGTATTATCCGACGACTACGGCCGTTAGATATGGATAGTTGTTTTCGGCGCCCCTTCCTGGCCGTCAGCAGCTCCCGTTCCTTCCACATGAAGAGCTCCGCTCACGCAATCCAACTTGCAGGGTGGCTGCCCTGTCGGCGTTCTCCGCTTTGCTTTGCGGGCGCTCACTTCCCGCTCCTCCACGTCTCGCACGTGAGATTCCAGCCAAGCGAAGTAAGCGACCATGGGGCTCCTGGTCGAGGGCAGTCCGCTGGACTGGGACGACGCGCTCGACTGGTTCCAGCACGTGCGCGCGCACGGCATCCAGCAGTTCCTGCACATCTACCGCCGCGTCAAGGACATCGAGGGCGACGAGCTCAAGTGGGGCGACGAGCTCGAGTACGGCGTGTTCAAGATGGACGCGCTCACGCGGCAGCCCAAGCTCGCGCTGCGCGGCGCCGAGATCCTCGCGCAGCTCAAGCAGAAGGAGCTCGCGCACGCGTCGCAGGACCCCAACACCGGCTGCTCCTGGGTGCCCGAGTACGGCGCGTGGATGATCGAGGGCACGCCGCGCGTGCCCTACGGCGGCTTCACGAGCGACCTGCGCAAGGTCGAGACCAACATGCGCCTGCGCCGCGCGCGGCTGCTCGAGCTGCTCGCGGCTGACGAGATCGCGCCGACGGTCACGGCGTTCCCGATCATGGGCGTCAAGGACTTTACGTTCCCGCCCACCAAGCCGCACGGCGACGTGGCGCTCTCGGACTACGTGAGCGACGACGTGATCAACCCGCACCCGCGGTTCGCGACGCTCACGCGCAACATCCGCAAGCGCCGCACGCGCAAAGTGGACATCCGCGTGCCGCTCTTCAAGGACGTGTACACCAAGGCCATGCTGATCGAGGAAAAGGCCTCGTGGAACGCCGAGAAGTCGCGCCCCAAGTACGAGTCCAAGAAGGATGCGTTCGCGTCGCCCACGTCGTCCAGCGCCGGCGACAGCGCGCCGCCGTCGCCGCTCAAGCCCGTGGCGCTCGCGGACGGCTCGAACGGCACCGCCGCGATGGCCAAGTCGCCGTCGGCCGAGGCGCTCGAGGCGTTTGGCGGCGGTGATGACCAGTTCGTGGAGTCGCGCCGCAAGATCTCCATGTCGCACGCCGTCGAGCAGGCCGAGCCGTACCCGGGCGTGATCCACATGGACTGCATGGCGTTTGGCATGGGCATGTGCTGCCTGCAGGTGACGTTCCAGGCCAAGAACATGGGCGAGTCGCGCCACCTGTACGACCACCTGAACGTGCTCTCGCCCATCATGCTCGCGCTCACGGCCGCGACGCCGATCCTCAAGGGCCGCCTCGCCGACACGGACGTGCGCTGGGCCACGATCTCGGCCTCGGTCGACGACCGCACGCCGCAGGAGCTCGGTCTCGCCGATCCCCCGACTGACGAGGCCACGCGCGCCAGGTACGCCAAGATGGCCGGCAACGGCACCAAGCGCCTTCCCAAGTCGCGCTATGAGGGCATCTCGACGTACATTTGCAACCACAAGCACGGCGAGGACCCGCACACGTCCACGGACAAGTACAACGACGTCGACGTGCCCTACGACGAGGCCTCGTACGAGACGCTGCGCGCGAACGGCGTGGACCACCTGCTCGCGCTCCACATCTCGCACCTGTTCATCCGCGACCCGCTCGTGATCTACAAGCAGCGGCTCCACCTGGACGACGAGAAGGAGACGGACCACTTTGAGAACATCCAGTCGACCAACTGGCAGACCGTGCGCTGGAAGCCGCCGCCGCCGCGCGTCGAGGGCGAGGAGGACAAGCCGCACATTGGCTGGCGCACCGAGTTCCGCTCCATGGAGATCCAGCTCACGGACTTTGAGAACGCCGCGTTCACGGTCTTCATCGCGCTCGTGTCGCGCGTGATCCTCACGTTCGACCTCAACCTGTACATCCCGCTGTCGCGCGTGAACGAGAACATGGAGGCCGCGCACCGCGTGAACGCTGTGCTGGACGAGAAGTTCTACTTCCGCTGCCACTTGGCGCCGCCCGAGGCGGGCGACTGCGGCTCCGGCGCCGCCAGCGGCTGCGGGCTCCACCAGGACCCGGACCGCTGCGAGCCGATGACGATCGCCGAGATCCTGCTGGGCAAGGGCACGTACTACCCGGGCCTGATCCCGCTCGTGTACGCGTACCTGGACCACATCGAGTGCGACGACGCCACGCGCGAGGTCGTCACGCGGTACCTGTGCCTGATCGCCAAGCGCGCGACCGGCGAGCTGCCCACGGCGGCCACGTGGATGCGCCGCTTCGTGCGCGCGCACCCGGACTACGCGCACGACTCGGTCGTGAGCTCGTCGATCGCGTTCGACCTGCTCGCCGAGTGCCAGGCCATTGGCGAGGGCGAGAAGCAGTGCCCGGAGCTGCTGGGCGAGTTCCGCATCGAGCCCGTGCGCGGCAAGGCCTCGTACCAGGTGCCGCTCAAGAGCGACGGCGTGGAGGCCTCCATGCGCCAGAAGCTGCTGCAGCGCTACATTGGGCGTACGACCTCGGGCATCTGCGAGTCGTGCTTGTAAGTGGGATTAGGACGCCTCCCAGGATGGCCGCCTTTGCGGTCAGGAAGACCGAGATGGAGTGGTCTCGGAGACGAGGCCCCAGCCAGCTACGCTCTTCCTGCGCGGGGTGGCTGCACTGATCGAGAGTGACGAGATAGGTAAGAATGTGTGAACGACTACATACCGGGACAAAAAACAAGAAGTGATGAACATTTTATTTCTTTTTGCCTGGTGTGTGTCTGTGTCTTTGTGGACATTGCTGCTTTTATCTGCGGTAGCGGTGGCGCTTGAAATTGAAGTAGAGATGGAGGATGCCGCGCTCGAACACGCTCTTGAAGCCGCGCTTGTGCGAGTGCTCCCACTCGCGGTTGACGATCTTGAAGGCGATGTCCTGGTACGGCGGCCCGGCCGTGAAGCGGATGATGCAGAACTCGCCCGCGTTGGCCTTCTCCAGCACGTACCGCGGCGCCGAGGTTTTGTCGATGAGATCCGGGTAGAAGAGGTTAAACTTGTAGCCCTGCACGACCTTGGGCGGCGGGTTGTCGTGGTCGTAGTGGGTCTGGTTGTACTTGTTCCAGTCGTAGCCGGTCTTGACGCGGTTGAAGTACCGAGGCTTGCGCGGCTGGTACTTGTCGCTCCACGTCGGCACGGCCTCGGCGAGCGCCACTTCGTCGGCCGCGCCCAGCTTCTCCTCTGAGTTGTCGAGGCCCTTGTCCGCTTCGCTGCGCTCCATCGCTCTCGCCTCGACGCTCTCGTCGACGCCGCCAGGAACGCTCGGACGCTCGTCGTGGGCACCATCCACCCCGGGGCCGAACTTCTCGTCGTGCTTGTCAATCAGATCGTGCAGCTTGTCGAGCATCGCAGCGTGGAGTTCCGAGAGACGCGCACGCGCCTTGTAGACGTCAATCTGCTGCGACACCTCCTCCCAGAACTCGACGTCCACGCCGGCGGTCGTCGCCGCGCTCTCGATCGTGCCTTCGACCTCCTTCTTCAGCTCGGTCAGCTCGCGCTGGCTCTTGCCGTGGAGCATGTCGTGGATCGTGTCGTTCACCGAGTCGTGGATCGCGCCGCGCTCGCGCCTCGCTGACTCCTCGCGCTGCGAGCGGCGCAGTCGGGCGATGCGGTCTTTCGTTACGACCATCATAAGCTCCCAGAACTCCTGATTCTTGCCGTCGCGGCTCTGCTCTAGATCCAAGTACGCGCGGATGTTCTCGCGGAGCTCCTCGAGTTCGTCCATGGAGAGCACCTCGATGATCGCGTGCGGGCGGCGCTTCTCGACGCGCACGTCCTGGCGGAGAAAGTCGTCCTCTTCCTCCTCGTTCATCGCGCGGTCCACGAGCAGCAAGTTCTTGGCCAGCAGGTCCACGGGCTTCTCGCGGCGCTGCGAGATGCGCAGCTTGGAGCGCACTTTGGCCTGCGCCAGGTGGAAGTCCTCCTCCTTCTGCTGCCAGTCCTCGTACTGCTCGGCGTCGCGCAGGCGTAGCTCCTCGCTCTTGAGCCGCTCCATCTCCTCGCGCTCCTTCTCGCGCTCGTCGCGGCGCGCGCGCGCCTTGCGGATCTCGTCCACGCGCTCCAGCTGGTTGCGCTTGAGCTCGCGCTCGCTGGGCCGCTTGCTTTTCTTGCTCTTTTTCTTCTTCTTGCTCTTACGGCCGCCGGACTCGCACTCGCTGCCCGACGAGGACGCCGCCTCCTCGTACTTTTTGCGCCACACGAACGGCTGCGCGAGGTTCGAGTCGCCGAACGGGTTCGTGTCGTTCGTGTACCCGAACGACGCGAGCACCTTCTCCGAGCGCTTGCGCTGTTTCTTGAGCGTGCGCGCGTCCTCCTCACTGGAACTCGCACTGGAACTGGAGCTCGCACTGGAACTCGCGCTGTCGGAGGAATCGCTGCGGCGGCGGCGGCTGTTCTTGCTCTTGTTCTTGCTGCTGCTCGAGCGCCGCCGCTTGTCGCGGTGGCCGTCGTCGGCGCCGCGGCGCGCCATCGTCCCCAAGTGTCCTCTGGGTTGGTTTGCCTTTGTGGAGCGAAGTGACACAATGACCACTGGACAGGTTCTCTCGATAGAGTGACATACCAATTCTAGAATCAACTGTTTCCGATATTTACAGATGTAGTCGGGAGAGTGGTCAGGGGTGGCGTTATATTTGTTTCGCATAGGTTATTTGGTGTGAGGGTGGAAGAGTGATGTGCATCACATGGACACAAAGAGGATCAAGCGACGCAACGCAAGGGTGAGCGGATTCCCATGGCACGCGCCAGGCAGCTACCTGCCAATGGCACGTTGCCAGTGGCAGGTGTGCCTACAGCTCGATGCGCTTGCCGCCGAGGCCGAGCCCCGCGGGCGGCGGTGGCTGCTGCGAGGGCGGCGGCGGCGGCGGCGGCGCCGTCTGCGCCTGCGGGCGGTAGCCGTTCGCGGCGGCGTTGAGCCCCGAGACGCTCGCGCCGATGCCCATGCCGTTGCCGCCCTGCGCCGCGTAGCTAGCGGCCGGGCCCTTGGGGTACGAGTTGCTGCGGTCGTACGAGCCGCGGCGGTCGCGGCCGGTTCCCGCGGGGCTCACGCCGTGGCGCGGCTGCTGCGCGTGGTGGTGCATGGGCTGGTGGCCGCCGCCGCCGTTGTTGAACGAGCTGCGCAGCGACGAGCTGCGCTGGACCTCGTAGCCGCCGCCGAGGCTGCCGCCGCCGACGCCGCCGCCGTTCGCCGGGTAGCCCGTGAACGACGCGCGGTTGCCCGTGCCGCCGTTGAACGACATGCGCAGCGACGAGCCGCGCTGCGAGCCGTCCTGCGAGTCCGACGAGCCGCGGCGCGTGTAGCGCCCGCCGCCGTTGCTGCCCTCGCTGTCGCCCGAGCCCACGCGGCCGCGGCGGCCGTGCACGGGCTCGCCGTTGTCGCCCGAGCCGCGGCGCCCGCGGCCCTTGGGCTTGGCGGCGCCGCCTTGCTTGTTCACGCCGCTGGCGATCGCGCCAAAGCCCTTGGGCGCGCCCGTGAGCGACACGCGCTGCGCGTCCTTCTTGGCCTCGTCGGCCGGGTCCACGTTCATCGTGACGCTGAAGCTCACGCGCTCCTCCTCGGGCTCGGCCTCGGCGATGAGCCCCATGACGCGCGCCGGCTCCGAGATCGGGCCGTCCTCGCCCGTGGGCTGGCGGATCGAGCTCTTCACGGGCGCGTCGCCGCGCGGCGAGTGGCTGCCGATCGGCGAGCCGATCACGCCGTCCGCGCGCGGCGAACTGCTGTTCGCGAGCGCGCTGTCCACCGTGATCGTGAACGTCGTGTTCGAGGACGAGGTCGCGGTCTCCTCGGCCGTCTCGCGGATGCTCACCACGCGGATCGTCTTGGAGCTCTCGGCCTTCTTGAGCGGTGCCACAGGCGTCGGGCGCTTGAGCGCCGAGGGTGCGGCTGGCGTCGCGAACTGGTCCTGCGGCGCCGACGGCGGAAGCGGCGGCTGCAGCGGGTCAACCGACACCTGCGCGGTCGGCTCGTTGACGTCGACCATACGCAGCGTCTGCGGTGCCGACTGCGGCAGCGGCGGCTGCACGAGCTGCTGCTGTTGCTGCTTGGACGCCTTGGGCGCGAGCAGCGTCTGCTTGGCCGCGAACGCGAGCTTGGTGAGACGTGGCACCTCGTCGCGGTGGCGGCGGCTGAGCTCCGGGTCCTGGCGCAGGATGAGGCGCAGACGCGCGTTGGCCTTGGCCAGCTGCTCGTTCTCGTTCTGCATGACCTCGGCGTGCTTGCTGAGCATCTCGTACGAGTGGCGCAGCATGTTGCGCTCGACAAGCGCCTCATTCATGCTCGACTGCATGAGCGTCACCTTCTCGATCGCGTTCATGTTCTGCGCCTTGAGGATGCGGTGCGTCTCCTTGATGCGCGAGTGCGCGGCCTTGAGCGTCTCGACCTCCTCCTGGAGCTTGGTCGCGCGCGAGTTGGCCGCGGCGAACGACGCGCCGTTCACGTACGCACCGCGCTCCATGACCTCCTTCTCCTTCCGCAGCTGCGAGTTGAACGCCTTGAGGTTGGTGTTGGCCTCCTTGAGCGACGCGTTCTCGCGGCGCAGCTGGTCGATCACCTCGTCGGCGCCCTCGAGAGCCTCCTCCGAGCGGATAAACATCGAGCTGCGGAAGCCCTGCTCGAGCTCCATGCGCGCGTCACGCTCCTCCTGGAGGCGGCGCTTGAGCAGGAAGATCTGGTTCTCGAGCTTGGCGTCCTCCTGGGCCTGCTCCTGCAGCACCACGTACGAGCGCACGGCGTTGAACATGCGGATGATGCTCTGGATGAGCAGGATCGCCTTGATGGTCTTCTTGTACTTGCGGCGGCACATGTGCATCTTGAAGATGTTCTGGATCTGCGTCGCGCGGTAGTGCTGGCGCTTGGACACGAGCAGCTTCATCGCGCGGTGGCGGCGGAAGACGCTCTGGATCTTGACCGTCGACACGCGTTGCGTCTTGTAGTGCTTGCGCGCGCTGTAGCCGCGGAACATCTTTTGCATCTTAATGGTCGCGACGCGGATCGAGCGGTACGCGGCGAGCGCACGCCACTTCTTGGCGTACCGCTGCAGCACGACTGCGGCCTCGTTGAGCTTGCGCGAGCGCTGCTCCTCGAGCGCCTCGAGCGCACCCTTGCGGAAGAAGATGCGCGTCTTACCGAGCTGGTACTGCTTCTGCTGGTCCTTGAGCAGGTAGTTCTCGAGCAGCACGCGCGCCGCGGCGGTGATCTCCTCTTCGGGCGACGCTCGCGACACGGGCGGGATCGCACCGCCGGGCGCGAGGCCGCGGAAACGCTCGAGGAACACAGTCTGAAGCACGCGGTTCGGGAAGGCCATACGGCTGATGCGCACGGCCTCGACGACACCGGCGCACTGCAGCTGCTCGGTCACGCGCTGCTTGCAGAACACGTGCGGGCTCTTCTTAGCGTTCGGCTTGATGCAGCGAATGTAGTGGACGTTCGTGCGGCGAATGTCCTCCATGAGCCCGTTGAGCTGGCTCTTGAACTGCGTGCCGACCGTGTCCGAGACGATCGACGTGCGGCGCTTGAGCGTCGCGTTGCGGTGCGCTGGCGTGCCGACGGCGGCGTCCTTCTTCTCCTCGGGGAAGAGCTTCTTCATGAACGGCGACGTGCTCTTGCCGATGAGCACGATCAGGTCGTTCAGCAGCGCGTCCGTGTTCTTGACCAAGAAGCCGTTCGTGTCGTACTGCACGGGGCCGGCGTAGTGCTTGATGATGAACGAGTCGCGCGCGAACCGCGGCGTCTCGAAGCGGTCGTTGTCGCCATAGTGGGCCTTGAGCTTGTTCGCAAACGCGGCGTCGCTGCCCTTGGGGCGCATGCACTCCTCGTTCAGCAGCGACATGACACCAAAGCGGCCTTCGATGAGCGCGAGCACGTTGGCGTTATCGGCAAACTCGATCTTGGTCCACGGGATGCCCTCCTCCTCGTACTCGGTCTGGATCGACTTGAACACGTCCTGCGTGAACTTTTGCTGGAGCTTTTCGTTCGCGTAGTTGATACAGAGCTGCTCAAACGAGTTCTTCTCAAAGATCTCAAAGCCGAAGATATCGAGGATGCAGATCTTGTTGATGACCTCGGCGTGCGGCGCGCTCGTCGACTCGTTCACGCGGTGGATGAGCCACTGGAAGAGGTGCGAGTAGAGCGCCGTGGACAGCGCCGTGCGCGAGCCCTGCGCCTGCTGGACGTTGAGCGGCACGAGGTACGTCTCCGTGACGGCCGAGAGCGACATTTGGCGCGAGCACAGCGCCGTGCGGAGGTCCTCCTCCGAGGACAGGCCCAGCAGCTGCGATACGATGGTCTGCGTGGCCGCATTGGGCGCGTCGCGCGCGAGCTGCGAGGCGTCGTCGTTTCCCTCGAGCTGCTCAAACTGGAGCCGCGACAAGTGGAGGATCGCGGCCACGACCTTGAGGATGTTGGTCTGGTCCTCCTTGCCCACGCCCATGGTGTCGAGACACGCCATGGTCTGCTTGAACTTCTGCGCGTCCTTCATGCCGTCCGAGATGCCCTCGCCGCGCGGCTCCGTGATGGGGAAGTCGCTCGCGGCGCGGCCCTGGACCTGCACCTGCGCCTTGACGTCGTCGCCCGCGGCCAGCAGCTGGTAGAAGATGTGGTAGTTGCGCTCGTCCTGGCCCTGGAGCGACACGCGCGACTTCTCGAGCAGGTACGTGCGCGAGCGCGCGCCCACGAGCTGGCCCAGCTGGTTGAACTGGAGCTCCGAGAACTTGCCGAAGCGCGACGAGTTGTCGTTCCGCGAGGTCTTGGCGTTACCGAACGACTCCATGAGCGGGTTGGCGTGGAGCACGCGCTCGATGATGCTCTTCTCGTCCACGCGCGCGGTCGCCGAGGCCGAGGCCGAGCCCGGCACGCTGCCGCCGGCGAGCGCCAAGTGGGACATGAGGATCTTGGTGGTCTCGGTCTTGCCAGCGCCGGACTCGCCGCTGACCAGGATGCTCTGGTCCTCGCCGAACGTGCGCATGTGCTGATAGCCGCCGGCGCTCGTGGCGTACACGTGCGGCGGCAGCTCCGACCGGTCCTTCACGAGGTACTGCTCCTGCTCCTCGGCGTTGTAGATGTCCAGCCACGCGTACTAGAATAACAAAAAGGCGGGTTAGTCCGCGAGCCAACGTTGGGGGAACGTTCTGAGTGCACAAACGTACGGGGTTCACGGCGATACAGATCGGGCCCGTGTACGTGTACGGGATCTGACGGAAGAAGCGCTGCTTGAGGTTGTACAGGATGGCCGGCTCGTGGAGGTAGTTGAGGTTGACCATGTCGTCGCAGCCGTTCGCGCCGAGCGACGCATTCTGGAGCAGGATCGTGGATTTCTGTTCGAGGAGGAGAACGTCAGAGTTGTTCTCCGCGGAACAAAGAGCAACCACGATGAGGAGGACGTACGTCGACGGTGCGCACGGAGCCGGCGGCCGGGTGGCGTTCAAGCTCTTCTTCGTACTCGTCGCCCTCAAGGACGACTTCGACGGTCGTGTCGTTCACGACATGTCCCTTGGTGATGGTCGCTTCGACCCAACTCACGTTCGCATCAGGGACATAGACCTAGACGCATACACATCAACATTCGTTAGGGAGGAGATCGTTCTAGCGGAGATCAAGCGCAGATAGAAGAACTGCTCTGAGGGGCGGCGCACTTTAGTTTGCTCTGAGTCCATATCGAACGAGGAAGAGAGTGTGGGGGGAGGTGGCGGGGGAAGAGGTGCTTCGTTTTCGCTGCTGGACACGAAGGGATCCACTTACACGCAGGCGTAAGCGGAGACACGACGTGTGGACAACGGCGAAAAAGAAGAAGTCGAGCGCACCTTTGGTGGGGGGACGGCTACGGCGCCAGCGACGTGTCTTCGTTGCGGCCGCGTTACGGGGGATGTTTGTTCCCCTCTCTTGGGGTGTGAAGTCACTCGCGCAGCCACATCAACGGCACACACTCCAGATGGATGCTCTCTTCGGCCGCGGAGATCCACTTGGAATTTGTATGGGATACTGGAACGCAGTAAATTTTGGAGCAAAACCAGCTGGTTCGGTCAAGTAGGTCGCAACAGAACCACCCAAAAACCCAAAGAAGGGGCCTCCAGCAGCCAGCCGGGCACGGAAAACTTCAAGTTTGTTCTCCTCCCCTCTCCTCGATCTGCTCGCCCCAACTTGACCGGGTCCAAATGGCCAGCCCGCAGTTACGTCGACCAAGGCACCGCTGACACCTTCGTGTTCGTATGTACCGACATATTAGAATGATCAGAACTTGGCTAGCTGCATATCATGCACTGTTCAACGACGGAAGCCAAGTCGCAATGACGACGCACCGCTTCCGCCAGGTTTGTGCCCCCGGATGAACCCGTGTCACTGTAGCGAGGGATTAAAACTTTCGCGCAGTCCGTCCGTCCTTCCGTCTGGCGGTCCCACTCTAGCACACATGAACCAAAAACCCACCGTGTGTTCTCCGCCAACGCTGGGAGCGGATCATCTGGCGCTTTGGCGCAGGCACGAAAGAGCCGCCCGCTTCAACGAGGGACGAGGAAACAGCAACCAATAGGGCGGACTCGAGACATGTTAGCATCTTCCGCCCACAAGATCACTCCGTGGCGGAGAACAAATCGCGAGGAAGTTCTCCCGCACGCGCTCCTCCTCCTCCTCCTCTTTGAGTCTAGAACAAAGAGAAACGAAAGTTGGATCACAAAGAGGAGCAGGTCCGCGGCCCAGTCAGTTCCCCCGGCTCTGCGCGAAGTGAAGTGAAACCGCCCTCCCGTGCTTCCTCCTAAAACCGACCCGTATCCTCCCAACTTTGGATCCGTTCGCACTGACTCCTCCAGCGCGAAATGGGTGGACACCGCTCACGACAGTACACGCCGCTCTGCTGTCGTACCGGTACCGGTATCCATGGCCACGGTCTCGCTGCTGCGCGTGCGCGCGCGCCTCGCGCTCCCGCGGTCCGCGCTCGCGTGGCTCTTCTCTGCGTTTCTGGTCCACGGCGCCGTGCTGCGCGCGCTCAGCGCGCCCAGCGCGCTCGCCAAGTGGGCCAACACGCACGAGCGGCTCTCGCTCGCGGCCGCGGCGCTCGGCCTGGCTGTGGGTACGCTCCAGGACGCCTGCGTGTGTGTGGCCGCGGCCATCCCCCTTTGGCTGCTCGGCCACTTCGGCGGGCGGCCGCGACTTCAAGGTCAAGTGGCTGAACCCATCGCCGCCACTTCGACCTCTGGTTCCTCCTCCTCCTCCTCACCGTCATCCTCGCCATCGCCGCCGACGGCGTCGTCGTCATCGTCGACCGCGCCGCTCGCCGCGCTCGTGGCCATCCATTTCCTGGTCGCGAATGTCGCGTTCTGCGTCGACCTCGTGTTCCTGCGCACGCGGCGCATGCGCTTCGCGTGGGACTTTGTGCGGCTCGCGTGGCGCGCCGACGGCGCGTGGACGCAGCTTGAAGTGGATGAGGCCGAGTGGCTCGTCGCCTGCGAGACGGCGGCCGTGACGCTACTGTTCGCGCTCGCGCTCGCGCTGCGGCTCGACGACCGCTCTGTGTGGCGCGCGCACCCGCTCGCAGAGTGGGACCGCCAGCTCTGGCGTGCGCTCGTGAGCCCGAGGCCGGGCCAGAAATGTAGCCATCTATACATTGGAGCTCGCCCCGCGCCTGCAGCACCACCAGCAGCACCGCCGCTGTCTCCAACGGTGCGACTAGCAAAGGACGTTCAAGATCCGGACGCAGACAACTCGGTGCTGCTCCCGCCACCGGTGTCCGAGGCCGCACCAGCCCGCCACGCCGGACTCTTCGTGCGGCTCGTGCGACTAGTGATTCTGTGGGTCGCCATGACCACTGCGACTGTGGTGCTGACCAAGACCGTGCCGTCGCTGGTGGCCATGGTGGCCTGGAACGCGTCGCTGTGCGAGCCGCTGCGCGTGCTCGCGGGCGTCGAGTGCATGGCCTCGCGGTCCGTCCACCTCGGCAAGCGCCTGCGCGCGCTGATCGACACGACAACCGAACAGTGCGCGTTTGTCGAGTCCGGCGACGGCGAAGACGATACGCTCGTGCGGCGGACGCTGGGCTTCACGGGGCCGCTCGCGTTCGATGTGGCCGTGCAGCCCCACGAAAAGCCCAACGTGCTGATCGTCGTGGTCGAGTCGTTCCGACAGCGCGATTCACAGTACCTGCTGCCGCGCCGCTACCACGAGGCGTTCCTGCCGGGCAACGTGTCGCTCACGCCGCACTTTGATCAGTGGGCGCGGCGCGGCGTCGCGTTCCGCAGCATGTGGTCCTCGTGGCGCACGAGTCGGTCGCTCGAGCAGATTCTCTTCGGGCAGCTTCCGCTGGACAGTGCGACCGACTCGGGCACGAGTAACGGGCGCACGACCGTGAAGCTCTCGGGGCTGCCGCAGCTGCTGCGCGCCAAAGGGTACGAGACGTTCTTCACGACGGGCTCTCGTCTGGACTACGACGAATGGGACGAGTTTCTGCCGAGCCACGGCTTCGATACGTGCCTCAACGGGTGGGATCTGGCTGAGATCGGCCAGGCCGAGCTGGGCATCGACTGGACGCGCGGCGACCACATGATGGCCTACTGGGGCATGCATGACGACCTGACGTTCGAGGTGCTGGGCCACGAGCTCAAGAAGAAGCAGCGCGCCAAGCGCGACGGGAGCGGCAAGCCCTGGTTGGCGATGCACTACACGATCTCGAGTCACGTGCCGTTCGACGAGCGCCCGGACTGGTTCTTCCGCTTCAGTGAGAGCGATCAGATGCCCGACTTTTCACCGTTGTACGAATCGATCGAAGACCCGGAAATTTACGAGCTCGTGAAAAACTACGCCGAGATGCGGTACTTCTCGGACCTCGCGTTCGGCTCGTTCATGGGCGATCTCGAGCGCAGCGGCGTGCTCAATGACACCATCGTGATTGTCACCGGCGACCACGGCCACAGCCCGGAGAACGGCGCGGCCATGCCCGAGGAGGACCAGGTTGGCGCCATGAACGTCGCGGCCGCGCTGATCGCGGAAGGGCGACTCGGAAAGTACGCCGGTATGATGATCGACAACGTGACCGCACAGTACGATTGGCTCAACACGATCGCGGATATCGTGGGGCTGCCCGAGGGAGACGAGGGCTTCTTACAGACGGGCGTTGGTCGATCGCTCAAGCGCAAGCCGCTCGATGAGCACCGCATCGTGTACAGCCACAACCCGGCGCTGAACCTCGCGGCTGTGCAAGGCCACACGCGCATGGAGTTTTACGCGAACGTGCCCGACGTCGTGCGCGTGTTCAACGTTGAAGAGGACCCACACCGCGAGCACGACTTGCGGAGCGACATCCCCAAGTCGCGACTGCGCGAGATCGAACGGATCTGTGACGAGGCGCGTGCGCTCAACGCCTACTTCACGCAGCGCTGGCACGCTGACTGTTTGCTACCGCCGAACGACTGCCAGCAGACACCGACGCACATGGTTCCCCATTGAGCGCCTGACTATTAACAAAAGATTGACAACAACCACATTACGCTCAGCGTTGAAGCCTTTCTGATCGTCTTGACTCGTGACGCGATGGCGCAAGGTGTCTCAAGGAAGGCTTTCGAATGAGCAAGACTGTTTCAGACTTGACAACACCATATCCAAGAACAGTACGCGACGTCTCGCGGTCTCGAATATGTATTGATATGAATCAAGCGAGTAAACCCATGTTCACATGGCTATCCCAGCTCAACAGTTTCCACGCGACACAGTCTCTTGTCTGACGGGCGTGTGTTTAGCAGTAGAAGAGCCCGCCGTACGGGATACCAAGGCCGCACCCGCCACCCCAGATGCCCGCGCCAAACGTGTTCCAGAAGCCTAGCGGATACGCCCACCCACCGAGGCCGCCGCACGAGTAGCCAAAGCGGTAGGGTCCAAAGCGGCCCCAACCGCCCCAACCACCCCAGCCGCCCCAGCCGAGACCGCCCCAGCCGCCGCCCCAGAACTCGTGCTTGGTGGTGTCGGCGATCGTGATGGCGTTGTCGCCTTCCTTGTTAGTGGTCATCTGGATGGGTTCCGTGGTGCCCATGAGCTTGACGCCAGCGGGGAGGTTGAGTGCCTGGGCGGTCTTGAGCGCCTGGCTGGGCGTCGGCATGTCGACCTCCATCACCCCAGTCATCTTGGCGCCGGTGGTCGAGTCATCAGCGGCGCTGACGCTGGTGAGGCCGAGGAGCATACAGGCGGCAGTAGCAGCGATGGTAGCGAGCTTCATGCTCGAGAAGAAAACCTGGAGGGGGAGACGTGTGGTGATCGTAGCTTGGCTGCTGGCACTTGGTGAGTGGATCACGAAATGCGAAGTGAGGTCTCGAGAGCACCACATCGAAAGACGCAGAGACGGAGGAGGAGGAGGAGCTTGGGTTGGAGGGGTCTTGGAGACCCTCCGGAAAGACTCGAGTCGCGTCGCGCCATTCCAGCGGCATTCCGTGACTTGCACCGTGTGGGCGAGGTCTGGGGATGTCGGTGGTCGAGAAAACGTTAAGAAAGGAGTGCAATGGAGGACCATCAAAGTAATTCTCGGCGGTCCGTGATGTTGTCGAAGACAGGAGCTTCAAGTTAAACTGCCGTGTCAGTTAGAAACGCTGTTTCTAAAGGAGTCACCAACAACCAAAAGCGCTTTTTAGAGTCTCAGTCTATTCACAAGAAAAGCGCTTTTACCATAGCACTGGCTTTGCCATGAGCCGGTGGAGGGTACGCATGGGGGTTACGCTACCTATCTCCCAGGAAGTGCACCACGGACGCCGCAAGCTCTCCCGGGAAACAGTCACCCGCCTTGTCCGCACCGGCACGCCCGTTGCCTCTTTCCTCCTCCTCCCGTCCCCTCCGCCCTCCTCCTCCGCCTTCTCCTCTCCTCCTTCTTCTCCTCCCGTCCCCTCCGCCCAATCCAGCGGAGATCAATCCATCCACAGCCCAGCGCGCCTCCGAATAAGAAGTACCATGAGCGAGACGGCGGCGCTGCTCCACGGCAAGCGCGGCGCGCATCCAGCGCCCGACCCGGCCGACCCGGCGGCGTTCGGCGTCAAGCCCTACGGCCCGTCCATCGCCGTGGCCATGGCGCTCAACTACGTCATCGGCACGGGCTGCTTCGGGCTCCCGTTCGCGTTCAAAGAGGCCGGCATTGCGCTCAGTCTGCTGCTCATGCTCGCGGGCGTCGCGGGCGCCGTCGTCACCATGAACTACACGCTCGAGTCGCTCGCGCGCGCCGAGGGCGTGTGCGCCGCCACGCGCGGCGGCGGCCCGCTCCACCAGCTCACGTACCGAAAGTTTGATTTCGCGATGATCGGCGAGATGTTCGCCGGCAAGCTGGGCAAGGTTGTGGTCCAGGTCGTGCTGATCCTGTACGGACTCGGCGCGCTCTGGAGCTACGCGAGCGTGTTCGCGAGCTCCATGGCCTCGCTCTTCTTCTCGTACGTGCTGGGCGACGCGACGTGCGACGCGTACGCCGCGTCGCCGTCCGCCGGCTGCATGGACGCGTTCTACGTGTTCATGTGCCTCTTCTCGGTGGTCGTCATCTCCATGGTGCTGCTCGACATCAGCGAGCAGGCCTCGATCCAGCGCTTCCTCAGCGTCTACCGCGTGGTCGCGCTCTCGCTCATGCTGCTCACGATGGTGATCAAGATCGCGGTCGACGGCGGCGCCGCGCTCGAGCGCCGCGCCACGACCGTCGGCGCGTTCAACTGGGCCAACTTTGGCAAGGGCTTTGGGCCCACGCTGCTCGCGCTCAACTGCCAGTACAACATGCCCGACGCGCTCCAGCCGCTGGACCCCAAGAGCGCCGCGCGCAAAGTCGCGTTCGGCGCGCTGCTGGTCGCCGGCTCGTTCTACCTGCTCGTCGGGCTGCTCGGCGCGGTCGCGTTCGACGAGATCAACCCGCTCGCGAGCCTCATGTGGGGCTCCTACACGGGCTGCGGCAACGGCTGGGGCGCCTGCGACGGCACCAACGTCTGGGGCGTGCTCGTGCAGCTCGTGATCCTCGTGTTCCCCGTGGTCAACGTGACCTCGACGTACCCCATGGTCGGCGTCACGGTCGGCGACAACATGCTCATGTCCATGCCCAAGGCGCTCAAGGCGCCGCTGAGCCCCACCGCCGCGCGCAGCGTCTGCCGCCTGCTGGCCGCCGGCCCGCCGCTCATCCTCGCGTTCATCTTCAAGAAGCTCGACACGATCTTCGCGGTCTCAGGACTGTTTGGGTTTTTGCTCGGGCTCTCGATCCCGTGCTGGTTCCAGGTCGTGGGCTCGCGCTACTGCCAGCGCGTCTGGGGCTTCTCGGGCGCGTCGATCACGCCGTTCACGCAGCCGCTCATCAGTTCGATCCCGTTCGCCACGACGTACTTGGTGATCACGTTTGGCATCTTGGGCGTCGCCATCGCCACGCTCAACGGCTAAGCAAGCGAAGGCACAATCGACGCGACGAAGCCGCCCCCCGACAGTAGCAGTAGAGATCCGGGACGAGGCCAGTAGAACGATCCGTAGCGTTTTCTTCTGGTTTATACTCGTCACCCTCCCATCAGTTTTGAAGCGCGCTAATCGAAAATGACATTCCGCTGAACTGGATTGGACTACCGTCGCTCATGAAAAAGTCCGAGCGCGTTCCAGCGGAAGATCAGGAAGTGACCTCTCAGTGTTGGGACCAGGTACTTCATGCTCAGTCTGTGCTTGAGTTAATCACCTTTCTCGGTGGAATCGTGGAAAGGGGTCCCAAGAAACACCCATGGTCGGTCAGGGGCTAGCCGACAACGATCAACAATGAAGCCCGAGAGCGCAGACTCATGGTGTGCTACGAGTCTCACTTCGCAATTCGCGATCCAGCCCACAAACCAGAACCAGCCTCAGCTACAAGACCCGCGCTCTTCGCATCTAACAGCCATGAAGTTCGCCTCTATCCTCGCGACGGCCGCCTGCGTGGTAATCGGCCTCGCCAACGCTGCGGACGTCTCGTCACCCAAGACGCTCCCCGAGACCGAGATGCCCTCGCCCGACCAAGCGCTCCAAGCCGTCCACGAGATCGACCTGCCGCCCAACGTCAAGCTCGTGGGCACCACCGAGCCCATCCAGATGACGACCAACAAGGAAGGCGACCACGCCATCACCATCGCCGACACCACCAAGCACGAGTTCTGGGGCGGCGGCTGGGGTGGTCTCGGCTGGGGCGGCTGGGGCGGCTGGGGCGGTTGGGGCGGCTTTGGACCCTACCGCTTCGGCTACTCGTGCGGCGGTCTCGGTGGCTGGGCGTACCCGCTAGGCTTCTGGAACACGTTTGGCGCGGGTATCTGGGGTGGCGGGTGCGGTCTTGGTATCCCGTACGGCGGTCTTTTCTACTGCTAAGCAAGCCGGCCCGTTGGACCCAGGCAGGTTGTACCTGGTGAGTCACCTTCGTCTCTGCTGATTAGCGCGTCGGCGACGATGGACATTGTGGCAAAACTAGCTTGAATATCCCTGGGTGATGCATTCTGACCACCCATACACGTCATCTGATCGCGAGAATCTTTGTTTGTATGGCGTTAGAACTGCGGCCAGTAAATGCAACCGATCACTAGTAAAAGGCGACCAACCGAGATCCTGCATGCACACGCACGTGCGCCCCTGTTCAAATGTCGGCCAAATCGCTGTCTTCTCGCTCACGTTTCAGAATATCTCTCCATAATAAGCCTATTGATGGATTGGTAAGAGGCAGCTCACAGCGCGGCTCGCATAGTCGATGGGATGTGCTGGGACGAGCACGATTCCTCGCGTGCGAATTGTTTTTTGCCTCGGTCAACGCCCACCCCATCAGTTTCTGCGCAAAAATGCCGACACACGCGGTCACGATTCCCCGAAACCCCGCGGGTGGGGAACACCGCAGAGAATGCCGACCAGTGGGGTCGATGTTTCCCTTGTACGACACCTGTAGAATACTCACTTCGCAATTCGCGATCCAGCACTCAAGTTTCCTTCTGCCAGCCCACCAGCCGCTTCTTCCAACAGCCATGAAGTTCTCCACGGTCCTCGCGACGGCCGCCTGCACGGCCATCGGGCTCACCAACGCCTCTGATGTCTCTGCTGGCACCGTAGCCATCCCCCAGGCCCAGGAGGTCGAAGCCGCAGTCATGCCGACGCCCGACCAGGCGCTCCAGGCTGTCCGCGCTCTCCAACTCCCCGACGGCGTCAAGCTCGTGGGCACGACCGAGCCCATCCAGATGACCAACAAGGAAGGCGACCACGCCATCATCACCATCGCTGACACCACCAAGCACGAGTTCTGGGGCGGCGGCTGGGGCGGTCTCGGCTGGGGCGGTATGTACGGTGGCGGTTGGGGCGGTTGGGGTGGCTTTGGACCCTACCGCTTTGGCTACTCGTGCGGTGGTCTCGGTGGCTGGGCGTACCCGCTAGGCTTCTGGAACACGTTTGGCGCGGGCATCTGGGGCGGCGGGTGCGGTCTCGGCATCCCGTACGGCGGGCTCTTCTACTGCTAAGCAAGTCAGACCCTTGGGCACAGGCAGGTTGCACCTGGTGAGCTAGTTTCATCGCTGCTGTCCGGTCAGCGACGATAGAACATGGCAACATCGGCTTTGCGAATCCCTCGGCAACGCATATTGACCCGAATACATCTCATTTGATCAGGAGATCGTCGATGAGAGCATTTCGCTGTGAACATGATGGAACCCCTCTCCTTCAAAGATGATAAACATTCGAGGCCCGGGAGGCAAACGTAGGTGAGCCTCTAACTCTTGTTGTCTCCTGCTGTCTCGCGTCTCGAAGTTCGACCTCAAGAAAGAGAGGCTCAGTAACCTGGGCGCCGATGTGGAATGTCTCAGAAAGGTCACCAGCAGCTTACGTTTGCTTGAGGTTCGTCTTAGGTTCATCCGACGGTTGTGCATTCCCGTTGTCTCCCGGCGATGCGGCCTCGTCCTGGAGGCAAACCCCCGCCGTCGCAGAAGACCCGGCCAGTTCCAATTTGGCTCTGATCCGGAAATCCGAACTCGAACAAAGAAATGCTCGGCCACGGATCGACGCTATCCCCTGGTGTCGCCAGCGACATGGTCAAAGACTGGGCCGCTGAGTCTCGCGCCTCCACCTTCTTGAAGCTCCAATGGTTCGACCGCGACGTCCGACCCCAGGTGCGGTCGCTGATCGTCCGCCTCTCCATCCACCGGTCTCGCAACGTAGCGTGCACCCTCCGGGAGGCCGTGGCGGTCTGGTTCGCCGTGAGCTGCTGCCGCGGGTTCGGATTCGACGAGAATCTCGAGTTCTGGCACCTCTCGCTGTCGCTTCCGCGTGTGGGCGCCAACATCACGCGCAGGATGGCACGGCTGCTATTTAATACCTGTAGAGACAATGCTGAACAAGCGGACACGAGAAAAAAGCGCTGAAAACCTGTAACGTATTGCAGCAGTTTAAGAGCGTGATTCTGAGGAAAAACTTTTGGAGTGGAGTTGCTCCACCTCCACCGCGAATTATCTTTCGCAGTTGCCACCATTTGATTCAGCGATGAAAGGGCTATCCAGATCTCGAAGCGAGTTTTATCCGGTGTTGGCGGTGCATGCGTGGTTGAAGGATTTCTGGACGAAAGCCCAAAATCGGGGAAAATCAGTTTAAGAGTCTGCCAAGCATATAGTGTTCACTATTCCAGGCTGGATCCGGACACCCAATCACGACAAGCGAGGGATAGGTGAACGTTGTTCTATCAGTTGATATCATTCGTTTTATCCACGTATCGATTTACAAGGTTTAACATATATATGATATTGTGAACACCTTGGGTCATTTTGGTAAAAAAATAAAATGGACGCGGTGGGACTCGAACCTACGTCCATCCGCAAAATAATGCGGTGCTCATCCGCTTGAGCTACGCGCCCTCAAGCCCACTTGATAATGACTTCCTCAGACCAGACATTTGCATCATCACTTTGCTCTACACAACAGCTTCGTACACGAGCGTGGTGTTGCCCGCTGGCACGTCTCCGGTCTCGAGTCGGGCTACTGGCGTCTTTTTCGCTTTCTTCGCC